>CABHPQ010162532.1:8215-41392 GCA_902168405.1 Peromyscus aztecus
TGTGTGTGTGTGTGTGTGTGTGTGTGTGTGTGTGTGTGTGTGTGTGTTTCCTTTCTTTTAGTTTTGCTGGTATGATTATTTATTTCCTTTGTTTTCTTGGGTATAGTTAGCCTCTTTGGTTTGGAATTTTCCTTCTAGTACCTTCTATAGGACTGGATTCGTAAATAGATACTGTTTAAACTTGACTTTATCATAGCATATCTTATATTCTCTGTCTATAGTGATTGAAAGTTTTGCCAGGTATAGTAGACTGGGTTGGCATCCATGCTCTCTTAACATCTGCAACACATCTGCGCAAGCCCTTCTGGATTTTAAAGACTTAATTGAGAAGTCAGGTATAATTATAATAGGTGTACCTTTTTTATGTTACTTGGACTTTTTCCCTTGAGGTTTTGAATAGGTTTTTTTTGGTTCTGTATGTTTAGTGTTTTGATTATTATGTAGCAGGGGACTTTCTTTTCAAATCCAATCTAGTTGGTGTTCTGTATGCTTCTTGTAATTTTATTAGCATCTCCTTCTTTAGGTTAGGAAAATTTTCTTGCATGATTTTATTGAAAATATTTTCTGGGCCTTTGAGCTGGAATTCTTCACCTTCTGTTCCTACTATTCTTGGGTTTGGTCTTTTCATATTGTCCCAGATTTCCTGGATGTTTTGTGTCAGGAATATTTTAGATTTAGCATTTTCTGTGACTGATCTATCTATTTATTCTATTCTATATTCAAAACCTGAGATTCTGAGATTCTTTCCTCCATCTCTCGTATTCTTTTGGTGAAACTAGCCTCTGTATTTTCTGCTTGGATTTCTAATTTTTTTCATTTCCAGAATTCTCTTGGTTTGTGTTTTCTTTATAGCTTCTATTTTCATTTTCAGATATTGAAGAGTTTCATTCATTGCCTTCAACTGTTTGGTTTTTTTATTGGCTTTCTTTAAGGGATTTATTCATTTCCTCTTTAGGATGTCTATCATCTTCATATAGTTGGTTTTAAAGGTACTTTTCTTATGCTTCAGCTATGTTGGAATATTCAAGGCTGCTGTGGTAGACTAGATGGGCTCTAGTGGAGACATATTGTCCTGGCTGTTATTGATTTTGTTCTTATACTTGCATCTAGGCATCTGGGTTTGTGGTGATTATAGGTCTAGGTGCTGATTTCTGGGTTTGTCTTTGTCAGATGGATATTTTGTTCCTTGGTTTCTGTTTCATCTCTGGATTTTCAGTGAGTGTGATGGCTGTGTTGCCTGTTTTATTGTCCTGCTTGTCTTGTACGTTCACAGGGATTGCCTGCTGGTTGTGGAGGTAGGATGTAGTGACAAATGGGGCCAGGAAGCTCGGGAGGGGATGGTCCTTGGTATCTACAGGAGATGTGGGCAGGGGGAAGGGAGGCCACAGATGGTGATCCATTGAAGCACTAGGAAGGAGACTGGGGATCACAGAGATAGTAGAGAAACTCTTCATGCCTGGTTTTTTTGGCAGTTGTGGCCTCCAGTTTTGCAGTAGGTATCTGCTTGTGTTGGCAGCTAGGCTATAGTGACCAGTGTGGGGAGGGAGGTTAGGAGGAGATAGTCTGTGGGAGTCACAAAAGGGAGGCTGCAGCCACTGTTCTGTTTTAGCTTTAGGGAGGAGCCTAAGGGATCAAGTCAGGGGAAACAAAAGAGAAAACATCTGTGGGCAGGCTACTTGGTCTTCTGGCAGACATGGCCTGTGGTAGAGCAGGGAGCATCCACCCACGTTGGGAGCTAGGGCACATTGGGCAGAGGGAGGTAAGGAGGGGATGGTGTGTGGGATCCAGAGGAGATGTGGACAGGCATAGTGAAGGGGGGCTTCAGCTGGTGTTCTGTTATAGCACTAGGGAGGAATCTGAGTGACTGCATCTGGGGGAACAGAGAGAGCAGAGAAGACATGCAAGCCGTCTACCTGGTCTTCACAGAGTCTCTTAAAAGATTTAAAACTAAAATGCAATGCTTAGCATGATGGCCTACATCTGTAATCCCGGTACTCTGGAGGCTGAGGAAAGAACTATGAGTTAGAGATCAGGCTAAGGTACATAGCAAGACCTTCCATAAACAAATGAACAAATAGTTCTCTGAGTGTAGGCATACACATGCACATATGTGTGTATGTTTGGGTATTTTTATATTTTTAAGATATAATCAAAAAAGAAAAGCTCTCTTTGGCTACTCTCTTCTTTAGTTGCATGAAATACTTTTTTTCAGTGCTAACAAAAGGCAAATTTAAGGGAAGAAGGATTTATTTTGGCTCCAAGTTTGAGGAGATCTATTTCATCATGGCAAGGAAAACATGACAGAGGAATCATGAAGTGGCCAGTCAACTTATATGAGCAATCCAGAAACATAGAAACATAAAAACAGATGTTCAGCTCAATTTATCATTTTTCCATGTTTATTCAGTCTATGACACCCCTTCCATGGAACAGTGTCCCCCATATTCATGATGGTCTTCTCTCCTCAGTTAATCCTCGCTGGAAACACCCTCACAGGTATCCTGAGAGATGGGTATCCTAGGTGATCCTAAATGCTGCCCAGCTGACAAGGAAATAAGTCATCACAAGTCCATCCATTATCAACTTGATAACCACATCATTTTAAGCTACAGCAGTTCACCCCTGGCCTCTAAAGTCTCACGTTCATCTAATAATTTAAAATGTGTTTAGCCTATTTGTAAGCACCTCCTACGGTCCAACATTCACAACACTCTTCAAAAGCCCAAGGTTTTTTTTTTTTTTTTTTTTTTTTTCTGTGACTCAAGGCAATTTTTCAATGGGGAGTGCCTGTAAAATTAAATTTTAGAAGTTCTATACCTCTAATTTGTAGTAGCACAAAGTTTTTTTTTTTTAATAGTTTGCAAAGGAAAAGAAAGGGTCACAGCAAGGAGAGTTAGGAGCAAAACAAGAACAAAACCCAGCAGGAAGAATCAAGTGCTGGAACATCACATCTGGACCAGGGGCTCTCAATGGCATTGTTTGGGCTACCACAGTCTGGAGAAATCCTGTCCTGCTTGTTCTGTGACACACAGAACAAAGCCTCTCTCTTGGGTGACTTCCACTCTGCCTGCAGCTTTTCTCAACAGATGCCCCATTGTCCTAGCGTCTCCAAAATCATAATTCCAATATCTGCATCACATCTGTGTCTCCCACAACAGATTGCTGCATTTGATTTTTCTTGACTCTCCATATTTTTTTTTTATTGAAGGGTGGTGTCTTGGTCAGTTGTTCTGCTGCTGTGAAGAGACATCATGACCAAGGCAACACTTACAAAAGAAAACACTTAACTGGTGGCTTGTTTATAGTTTCAGAGGTTTAGTCCATTATCGTCATAGCGGGGAGCATGATGGCAGGCAGGCATGGGTCTGGAGCTGGAGCTGAGAGCTGATCCACAGGCAGCAGGGAGAGGCACTGGACCTCACATGTGCTTTTGAAACCTCAAAGCCCATCCCTAAAAACACACTTCCTCCCACAGGGCCACACCTTCTCCAACAAAGCTACACCCACCTCCTAATCCTTGCAATCATTTCAAATAGTTATACTCCCTTGTGACCAAGCATTCAAATATATGAGCCTATGGGCTCATAATTATTATTTAAACTACAACAGCTGGGGTGGGCATTTTGTGTAGAACATTAGAGACTTGGATATATATTTTCTAGTCTCTAGAGTTTGATACTTTTATTGTGCCTTTGATGTAAAGGTTGAAGGCTATCTGTTTATGAGTCATATCTTTAGAAGTTACCTATTTAAGAGTTCAAGTAGGTTTGAGGCTTATGTATATGTTTTATCCTTGGTGCTCTAAAAGGTAAAAGTTCCTCATCATTTCTTTGCCCTTAAAGCAGAGGCTCTATTAGATGATCTGTCTCAATGTTCTTGTTCCATCTTCAGCTGTGGCTAGGATGGCTAAGGAACTGAATGTTTATAGCATTTTATTTTTCTAACTACATATGACTAGTCATAATCACTTTGGACTTCTTGGCTCTAGTATGTGGTTGAAATTTAACCATATCTTTGTCTTATTTCCTGAAAATAAAAATGACTGAGATGATCCTTGATGTATTATGAACTACTGAAAGAGTGTGTGGGGGAAAAATAAAATGAGGAAAGGTAGATAGACAAGAGATACAATGCGAGCATGACATCTCAGGTTGAAATTAATTTCAGTCTGATCCCTTGGGAAAATAGAAGAGGACAAATTGAACCACAGAGTTAGACTGACCATAGGCAATGGGCCAGCTTTCTATGCCTCCATAAAGAGAAAAGGGTTAACTTGGCACTTTCTAGATAGGTAGGTCATACCAAGGACAATTCTGTATAGAAGAACCATAATAATATGAGTTAGTAGCCATGGTTAGAACAACTGAATGACAGTTTGCCCTGGCTGGTGAATAAGATGTGACACCAGCATCCAATCCTACTCACTACACTCTAACCACAATTTGTGAACCTTCTTGCAAGTACCCAGTTGTGTTCCCCTCCAGTGGTCCTTAATACTTTCCAAAAGAAACAAAGCTTTTCTTCTCTAATTGTAACCCTGTCATCTGTGTAGTAAAAAGGATACGGTTCCATTTGGTGTTCCAACAGTTGATCTTTAGGATAATTATCCACTACTCACTCTTTTTGTTGGCTAATTTTTATGTCGGCCTGACACAAGCTGGAGTCATTTGGAATAGGGAACCTCAATTGAAAAAATGCTGCCAGCAAATTGACCTGTGGGTAAGCATGTGGTGCATTTTCCTGACTAATTGATTTGAGAGGGCCCCTCCCACAAGAGTGGTGCCATTCTTAGGCGGGTAATCTTAGGTGCTATAGGAAAGCAAGTTAAGTAAGCCATGAGGTGTTATGGAATATTACTTTAAGATGTGTTATTTTTGTTTATGTTACATTTGTTTAACTCTGTGAAGCTGTATTACTGTGTCTGTCTAGAACTCCTGATGGTCTGTTGAAGAGCTGAATGGCCAATAATAAGGAGGAGAAAGGATGGGTGTGGCTGGTATGCAGAAAGAATTAATAGAAGGAGAAAATCTGGGAGAGGAAATAAGGAGCCAGAGAATGAAGAGGACCCAGGGGCCAGCTACCCAGCTACACAGCAAGCCACAGAGTAAGAGTAAGATTTACAGAAGTAAGAGAATGGAAAAAGCCCAGGGACAAAAGATAGACAGAAGCCGTGCGGTGGTGGTGCATGCATGTAATCCCAGCACTCAGGAGGCAGAGCCAGGTGGACCTCTGTGAGTTCAAGGCCAGCCTGGTCTACAGAGCAAGATCCAGGACAGGCACCAAAGCTACACAGAGAAACCCTATCTCGAAAAGGCAAAAAAAAAAAAAAAAATAGACAGAAATAATTTAGGTTAAAAAAAACTGGCAAGAATAAGCCAAGCTACAGTCAGACATCTATAAGTAAGTATTAGCCTCCAGTGTGTGATTTATTTGGGAGCTGGGTGGCGGGCCCCCAAGAGAGCAAAAAACAATAACAACAGTGGGAAGCATAGTAAGCAGCACTCCTCCATGACTTCTGCACCAGTTCTTGCCTCCAGGCTTCTGCCCTGTTTTGTTCCTGTCCTGACTTCCTTCAGCAATGGAGTGTGACTTCAGAGTTGTAAGTGGAAATAAACCTTTCCACTTTCCAAGTTGTTTATGGTTATAGTACTTTATCACAGTAATAGAAACCCTAAGTCACCCATACCAGGATTCCCTGATGAGGTTCACTCTAGCTGCCCTTCCTTTTAAGCAATAGAGCAACAGGACATGAAGTGTCCCCAAGCCAATGATAAGAAATTAAAGAGGTCATGGGAGTAGGAGAAAGAAATGGTGATAGGAGGTGAATATAATCAAAATACATTACACTCATACGTGAAAATGTCATACTGTGACTCATTGTTACATACAATTTAAAATATGCTAATAAAACGTTTCAAAAGAAATTAAGGTGACATGAAGTTTCCATCTCTAGCTCATCTGACAATTCAGCCATATTCAGTGCACCTGTCTACCCTAATGAAAAAAGCTGCATTTTTACATCCACCAAACCTCCTCTCACTTCTGTTGTATCTTTTTCTTAACTTGATTCAATTAATTTTTTTGTTTGTTCGTTTTTTTATTTTTTGAGATAGGGTTTCTCTGTAGCTTTGGTGCCTGTCCTGGAGCTTGCTCTGTAGACCAGGCTGGCCTCAAATTCACAAAGATCCACCTGCCTCTGTCTCCCGAGTGCTGGGATTAAAGGGGTGCACCACCACGGCCTGGCATGATCCAATTAATTTTTAAATTAAAATTTAATTAAACCTTTCTACCCCTTCTCCTTTCTCCCTCCAACTGACCACTACTCCTCAAATTGGTCTCCTGTCTTTGATTATTATTGCTACATATATATGTAAATGCATAAATATAAGACTACAACCTGCTGAGTCTGTTTTTGTTGTTTGTATATATATATGGTTTCAGGACTGACCACTTTTTTAATATAAACAATGAGCTCATCCCTAGGAGAGACTGATTCTTCTGAGTGTTAAAAAGTAGAAGATTACCCTTCCTAAGTCTCCACCATTGTGAAATATTTCCAATAATGGGAAAAAAAGTCCTCTAAAGGAAAAAACACTTTGAGAATATAGCTTCTATACTTCTAAAATTGTTATGTTTCATGCTAGCTCCAAAATTTCAAATGCCAGAAGGAAAAAAATTCAGAAATGTGCCTTTAAAATATAGTCCTAGCAAGTATACATGTAATTTAAGTAAAGCAATAAAAATATTCTGCCAGCTTACCATTGAAAAACCACTTCTAACTAAACATGTTGTACCAGAAGTTAAAACATCAAACAAAATTCTAACTCTTGTAAACTTTTCCCTTCGCCTTTGGGGTTAATAATTAGCCTTTGAGGTTAATAATTAAAACATTTTGAAGAGAATGAATTGATAGTGATTTGTAATATTGATGTTGATTGAATTTGTTAAGCTAATCAGTGACTCCCACTGTATTATGAAAGACTACCTTTCAAAGTGAGGCCCTTCACCCAGATGTTTAATGATGTGAGAACTCTGAACCACGGAATCAGATGATGGCCTTTATGAGCTAACCTAACTCACTTTTTACTTATAAGTTTTGACAAATGGTTAACTTTAGACTTCATGACTAATTGCCCAGACTGAATTTTTAAACACTATATTAGTCTCACCAGAATCTTCTAAAAGCAAAGTCTTATTTGATGTGAATTAGGGTCTAAGCTCCACAACATCCCTAGGCACCTTCCATGAATTATGAAAGTAGAAATGAACACTTCAAAGTTCATCTAGCTCACTGCCCTTGGTCATTTCCCATCTGGGTTGTTATGATCAAGAGTTCCTCCTTGCTCAAATATTTACTCAAGTAAGTCTGATTCCAAGACAACATCACTTTTCATTTCAAAGGGTTTTCTAAGTAAACTAAAGGAATATTTTAAAGTAGAACTTTATGTAATAAAACTACTAATATGAATTGAAGGGCGGTAAAATTTATTTTTACACTTAATTATTGGGCAGAAACACTTAATAAAATGCAAAATATTATTTTGTAAAAATGAGTGACACATTTGTATAGAAAAGTGTAAATATACAGATCTTCTTAGTATGTTAAACAGCTAAAATTCCACAGGTAGAATTATAGCTATTAAAATTTTGGTGGTGTGAATATATTCCAAGTTTAAAAACTTGGATTATAAGGCTAGATGTGGGGGTGTGTGTCTTTAATCCCAGACTCAGGAGTCAGAGGTAGGTGGATTTTTATGAGTTCTAGACCAGCCTGGTCTACATATCAGCTCTGTGACATCCAGGGCTACACAGTGAGACCCTGACTCAAGACGAAACCAAATAAACAAAACTTTGATTATGAGGATTAAGGGATAGTTTTAAAATTTTGAACAAAATATATATTTCTTAGCATATCCTGTTTCATTTTACTTATATTTAGTTATAAATATGTTCCATGTTAAGATATATTTACCTACAATAATTATTTTAATAGACATGCTATTTTATGTATGTAGCATAATATTTTTATATAATTTTCTATTATTGGTTAGAGATTGTTCATGTTTTATAGGAAATTTTGTTTTATGTTCTCTGACTAAATATTGCACACAACCTTAGCTAGTATGATTTTAAAGTAATTATTGAGCCAACAGACTTTTTAACATATTTAAACTTTTAAAAGTGTTTTTTCATAGGATCAGTGCAAAATTATTCAAACTTTACCTATCAAATTCTACCATAATCTACCACAGAAGAAAAAAAGTCAATACAAGAGGAAACGAGATAGCCATATTCTGATAGAACAAATCACAACAAAGAATATTCTAGTTTTTATTTGAAGCGTAGGCATTAAAAGCCAAGTAACAAAATACCATGGGGCTGGTGAAATGGCTTAGTGGTTAAATGCTTGCCATGAAAGCATGCGACTCTGACTTCCATCCCTAGGAGCACTGCATAAAAATACCAGACCTTTCTACTTACCTTTACACCCATGGATTGCTGTGTCTCCCAGACTTCTTCAGAGACTCTTCATACTGCAGTGAGTGGAGGTTCATGCAGAGATTCAACTGGTCAAAGTACTGAAGATGAGTGGGGATGGGAAGCAAAGACATTTGCAGGACGTATATATCACCTCTTTCAAGGCTCATGAAAAACTGCAGAACAGGGGTCAGGAAAAAAAATGTAAGAGCCTGAGGTAGGGAGGTATGCCATCAAAAGATGTCTCTTAGACATGGCATGGCCGTTGCATTCATTAGCTCAGTGTGGCTGTGGTTCCATGCCAAGACCCACACAAGACTGTCAATACTTCATCGTGGATGGAGAGAAGGTCATGAGGTCCTGCCTCTCCCTGAGGGACTACCAGCAGTTATGGTTGTTGGGGAACGGACTACCATTTTATTCAAGGGTATAGCCCCTAATAAGTTGCCCATGGTCCAGTAAATAACCTCCGTCCCATGCTCATGCAAGTAACCTTAATTACTCAATATGTCACACAGAAAACGAGACATGAAAGTCAGAGGCAGATTTGTTGAGAAGGGCTTCAGCAAGAGAGGGAGACGAGGCAAGGGGGAATAATAGGGTATGAAAATGACTAAAATTCACTATATATTAATGTATGTAAAACTCTCTTCTAAAATGAGCATGATAGCACATACTTGGAATTCCATCAACAAGAAGGCTGAGACAGGTGTGTACGGCTGAGGGTCCCTGGCCAGTCAGTTTAGCCAGTGAAAGACTTTGTCTCAAAAAGCAAGGTGTATGGCACTTGAGCAACATCTGGCATTGACATCTGGTCTCCACACACATGCTTATCACAAATAGACAGACAGATGCACGCACGCGCGCGTGCACACACACACACGTGCCTTAATGCCATTTCAGTTTGTACCACATTTTCTTCCTTTTTTTTCCAGCTGTGGGGATTGACTCCAGGGCCTCATATAACACAGGCAAGCACTATAACCTTTGGGCTACATCCCCAGCTCTTATTTTAGTTATTTTTGACATATATATACATATATATATATATATGTGCGTATGTGTTGTACAAGCATGTGTTTCTATGTACATATGCAGATATACTTGAATAAATGTGCACACGCATACAGAGACCTGAAGGTGATGCCTGCCATCTTTCTCGACCATTCTCTAGCTTATTGAAGCAGGTTTCTTGTTGAGCTCAGAACTTACTGATTCTGGCTACGCCAGTTTGCTGCATAGACTCCCTTCCCATCTCTGCCTCCCAAATGCTGGGATTACAAGCCAGCTACCATGTCTTCTCAGCTTTGACATCACCGCTGGGATCCACACTGTAGTCCTGACACTCACATAACAAGAAGGTTATCCACGGCATTGTTTTTGAAACACCTCTGCTCTTTTTAAATTTTATTTTGAGACATCTCATTAAGTTACTGAGGCTGACTCTGAACTCAGTATGAAACCAAGTAAGCTTTGTGCTTATAATCTTCCTGCCTAGGTTTTACAGATATTATAGGAAGGTACCAACCTGTCAGTCTATTTTCATACTTTTTAAAAGAATTAAGATGTGATCTGAGGGTTTATCTCAGATCATACTATAAATATACTAGTATATGAAAGGCCTTATGTTCTATCTCCAGCACTCACTTCATAAGGGTCAGAGAGCAAAGCAGAATAAAACACACTTGGTGTGGCTTAGTTTTAAGTTTAGTTTTCCTTTAAACTCCTACTTTGTGAGCTGTTTGGACACAGGCCTGAAATACTAAACAGTACCAGTGAAGACAGTTCAGCATCTCTGCAATTGCGTGTTTTGCCATCGTGAGCACTGGGGAAATTGAGACCCCAGAATCCACACTAGGAGTTGGATTCCCTCAAATGTCTGTAATGCCAATTCCTGTCTGACACCTTCTTCTTGTCTCTGCTCAAAGACAGGTGTGTTTACAGCTCTCACCCACACACACACACACACATGCTTTCACATAGGTGTGTGTGTGTGTGTGTGTGTGTGTGTGTGTGTGTCTGTGTGTGTGTCTGTGTCTGTGTGTACATGCACACTTAATTTATGTGTGGTGCATCGTGCACACATACATACATGTGTGTTGAGGTCCAACGTTGATATCTGGAATCTTCATTAAAAAATCCTGCTCTTTTACCTTATTTTTTTGAGACAGGGTCTCTTAGCCAAACCCGCAGCTCACTTATACTAGTCTATAGTCTAGATAGTCTATATCTGTATACACACACACACACACACACACACACACACACACACACACACACACACACATATGCCCGTTTATAGACTAATACAGTCTCCACCTACACTGGTCTCTCTAGGCAACTTTCTCTGGGGAATCTCCCATCTTTGTCTGAAAAGGCTGGAGTTTACAGGAGAGTTGCCACCCCCATGCGGTATTTGCATGAATTCTGGGGATGAAAAAATCATCTGGTCCTCTTGCTTGCACACCAAGCATCCTAACCACTGAGCCGTCTCACCTAGCCCCATAATTCAAACCATTAGCATGCGTCCTTTGTGGCTGTGTATTAATGAATGGTATAAAAAGATAAACCTCTGGAAAGGAAAATTATTTGGAGCTGAATTTCCTCATCTAACAATGGGCTGCCAAACTTTGTCTCTGCTGGCATGATAATAAATATCTTCATATTTGCAACCGATAAAATTTATGCAACAACTTTCCAGTTCTGTCTGTGTCTGTAGTTTGAAAACAACCATGAGTTGCACATAAATGAATTACTAAGGCTGTATAATAAAACTTTCTTAACAAAACAAGTGGTGGACATAGATTGCAGCATATCCTCTCCATACTGAATATCCCTTCCTTTTCAGCTTTATAGAAACAATGACAAGAATTTCTCTTACTGGAGTATTTCATTTATGATTTTTTTTGTCTGCAATAAAATTCTAAAACTGCATGTGTCGGAAGAGAAAATTGGAGAGACAAAAAGTGGCAACTCAGCTCTTGTGCTTCTTTTTTTTTTTCTGTTCAAAAGCCCCATGGGCGTTGCTTCTGTTCTCAATTTACTTCTTGGAATCGCTGAAATAGCCCATCTGCATCAAACACTTATCTCCGAGGAATTTGTCACCTCTGGATTTCATCAGTGGTGGTTCTTGACGTTCAGTAGGCTCTTCAAGATATTTCCAAAACTCAGAACTGGTTCAACCTGGAGAGTCATTGGGCTTTTATTCTGGTCCCACTGGAGGCAGGATCTGTCCAAGTACAGAACATTCCTGGCCATTTCTATGTGCAATGATGTGCTTAGTTACCCTGATGCAACTCGACGTGTGTGATAGAGAGCATAACTCAACTTTCTCTAGACTTGCCAGAAATGTGCCAAGGCTAATTTTGTTCTCATTACTGTAACCTATCATTAATTTATACTACAATTTTATTTAATGTGTACGGAGTCTGACATTAGCATGGCCTGGCACCCTGGCTGCTTAACATAAATGGTATTATTAATCAGAAAGTTGAAAAGACTACTTTGAAACAACTAGATGGATGGATATGTTCCGGAAAGTCTAATTTCAAACATCTTACAAATCATAAAATCCAAACCAGACTTACACTAAGAAAAATATGAGTCAAAATAAATATTGCATATAACATAAATCTTCTAACACTGGAGAAACAATGGAGACTGCATGAAAATAGAATATTATTATAACACGGTCTAATTCCCCAATATTTGATTTTAGCCACGCATTAGAAAAAAAAGTATGTATTTCTAAAATAAAAATATTTGGCTTTCATCCACTTAATTTCTACTGAATATATTTTACAAATATGAAATACCCTGGAGCATCTACTATTCTGAAAGTTTGCCTGTTGAATGTGCACATTTATTCCTCTACCTCTATTCTTCTTTCACTTTGTAATTTGAAAAAATATCCATTTTAATTATTTTCCCATTTGTTAGAGACTTTCTTCAAGCCATTGGGACCCAGCTAGCTTTTCCACCAGGCCCTGAAGCCACTTTGATAGTGGTCACTGAAAAATTCGTTTATAGATGAGTCTGCTGAGGATTTTTCACCCTTTGCTAACCAATCCCTCCTTGAAGCATGTTATTCCACTGATATCTGTAATTCTAAATTCATTTCCCCTCATGTTTTAAAACTTCCTCTTCTTGCCTGTTAAATATTTCCTTGGGTCTTAGCTCTGATTGGCTCCTTCTTTACTTCCGCCATTGCTGTAGCCTGGGTTTTTAATCCATGTCTGTGGTTATAGATCTTAACACTTAACTGAATTTCTTTGTTGATCCCCAGACTTGTGTGCCTTCTGGACATGACTGTTTTGTGTGTCTCTGGGCATTTTAATCTGCATACGTATGAAACTGAAATTACCTTTAGTTCTGTAACTAGCTTTCCCTCTTGTTTTTCTGTTTCTCGGTGAAAGATTTTAATATCCAACTAGTTTGCTGAGACTAGAACTAAAGAGTTTCCTTATTTCAACCCTTGACTTTTGTAATTGATCAAAAGTCAAATTTTTGGTGCAGGGTGTAGTTTGATGGCAGAACACTTGCCTAGCATGCATGATGCCCTGGGTTCTATTCCTAACATCACACACATAAAATACTGTTTGTTTAACCAACCTCCTAATGATATTTTTTTAGATCATTCTATTTTCCTAATTGCTCTACCACTATGCTATTCTAACTCTACTGGGTTATCTTTTCCCCAAGACCATTCTCCTCAATGTCACTCTCTATTACTGAGAACAACTGAAGCTCTGTTATGATGTGACTTTCTGTTCTCCAGAGCTCAGAGATGTCTCATATAAATCATTCATACCTAACTAGTTGTAACTACTCTGGCAAGGACAAAGATATTCTAAAAGGCTTGCACATCTTCCTTGGGCTATCAGATTATGTATAAAAAAAAAAGGTCACTGAGAAATTGGCAAATGAGAAAATGGAAATGTTGGAGAGGATGCGGAGCAAGGGGAACACTCCTTCACTGTTGGTGGGAGTGCAAACTTGTACAACCACTGTGGAAATCAGTATGGCGGTTTCTCAGAAAATTGGGAATTGATCTACCTCAAGACCCAGCCATACCACTCTTGGGCATATACCCAAGGAATGTTATCAAATATACCATAAAGATACATGCTCAACTATGTTCATAGCAGCATTATTTATAAAGCTAGAACCTGGAAACAACCTAGATGCCCATCAACTGAAGAATGGATTAAGAAAATGTGGTACATATACACAATGGAGTACTACTCAGCAGAGAAAAACAATGACATCATGAAATTTGCAGGCAAATGGATGGAACTAGAAAATATCATCCTGAGTGAGGTAACCCAGACTCAGAAGGACAAACATGGTATATATTCACTCATAAGTGGATACTAGATATAAATCAAAGGACAATCAGACTGCAACCCACAGATCCAAGGAGGCTACCTAGCAGGGGGGACCCTAGGATGACTGTGGCTTATAGTAAGTTTTGGTTTTACCCAATCACTGGGCAAGCTTTAGTGAAACATTTCACTATTAGGATAAGAATTTTTACTGTATCAAGCTGACAAAAGAAAATGCTGGCCGTACTTTCAGGAGGGAAGGCTAAACTCTTTTTAGAATATGGATTAGCCTATAGAAAAATGTCTGCCATAAATCAAACAGTGAAGGGGAAGATGAATAAGAATCTCACTTACACAACTTAAGTAAAGCATAGCTCTCTGAACAGATGAAGATAGGTTTCTTCTGTATCCCAGAATCTAGTCAATATTTATATGTATAATCCAGTTATCATTTGGCTTTAAAGGGTTTATTAGGAAATTTCTACAAAGAAAATATTTTACTGTTTAAAATAACCCTAGACTTTTAAATTATAACCTGTTTTTGTGTTCAAGCTATCTGTGTATTATTTCTCCTGAAGTTGTACATAAAATGTTTTTACATTTAAAAAAGGACCAAAAAAAAAAAAAAGAGAGAGAGAGAAATTGGAATTTGGACTAGAGAGCTTAGCAGTTCAAAGCACTGCTGCTCTCCCAGGATACCGAAGTTCAACTCCCAGAACCCACATGGTGGCTCACAACTGTCTTTAATTTCAGTTCCAGGATATCTGACGCTTGCTTCTGGCCTCCATGGGTACCAGGCAAGCACATGATGCAAAGACATATGTGTGGACGAACCATCTGTACACATTTACAAATCGTTGAATATGCAAGACATTGAAATTTCTGGAGGCATCTTGTGCTGAGAGAAGGAAACATGTGAAGTCCGGGTCTAGTCAGAGAAGACACATCTCCCAGAAAGAAATGTCATAAAGTTCTGAAAATTGTTAGATCATCTTTCGGGAGGGATTTCTAGTCTCTCTGAAACGATGGGTCCATCAGTGATGGGTGAGAACACACCTTGATTGCGACTGCTTACATACACAGAACTCTTGCCCTTTGTGCACACCTAACACCGGTGACTAACCCAGAAGGCAGCTGGGTTTGGGATTAGGTAGCAGAACTTCCTAAGAGGTCACATTGCATAAATCAGCTTTTCACTATTGTTTGTCCTGTTGTGACCAAGTGGCTGGGACGAGCTTGTTGGGGCTTCTAAGACCAAGTCTCTGATCCTAACATGACATATCTAGCTTATACAAAAGGTACCACCCATTTGGAGCCATTTGGGGGGGGTGTCCTTTCATGAGGTTTAGTTTTAAATAAGGAAGAACAGGAATACATATTTAAGCAGCGCTGGTCAGGATGTGGTCCTGCCCTTCATCCTTGTCTCTGGTCCAGTCTCATCTACAAAGTGTCTGACAAGTTGTCAGGGCTGTGTGACATCTCTTTCCTAAGTTCCATCTCTGGTTGGCACTAGTCTTCAGAATGTTCCTTCTTCCGGCAAGAGATTCTTGGGAAAAATCTTTCTTGGGGCGCATTATTTAAATAGGGAAGGAAATGTCCATTTAGAATATTTTTTGTCCTTGTCAGAATGCCAGAGGGGTTTTGTTTTCCCACTCTCAATATTAAGGTGAAAATATGCCTCTGACTGAAAAAAAATCATGAATAGAATCTGAACAGAAGTCAAAGTTCGAACACATTCAGGTATTATTAGATGTGCATATGAAACTGTTCTCTATAAACTCTTGGCTTTAGTTCCTTTTAGAAAGGCAAATACACATGAGTAAATATTTTTAAAAAATAAATTATTTATGGTTGTACTCTTTAAGATGCTGTTTTAGTTAAGGTTACTATTGCTGTGATGAAACACCATGACCAAAGCAACTTGGGGAGGAAAGGGTTTATTTCACTCACAGTTTCATATAATACTTCATCATCAAAAGCAGCGAGGGCAGGAATTTAAGCAGGGCAGGAACCTGGAGGCAGGATCTGATGCAGAGGCCATGGAGGAGGGTTGTTTACTGGCTTGATCTTCATGGCTTGCTCAGCCTGCTTTCCTATAGAACCCAGGACTACTAGCCCAGGAATGGTACTACACACAATGGGCTTGACTCTCCCATATCAAATACGAATTAAGAAAATGCCAACAGGCTTGCCTAAAGCCCAATCTTCTGGAGGCATTTTCTCAATTGAGGTTCCTTCCTCTCAGATGACTTCAGCTTGTGTCAAGTTGACCTAAAACTAGCTAGTATAGATACCAGTCTCCAACACCTTTTAATTACTAATATGCACAACTTGGAGTACATAGTGTTGGGGCATTTTGAATTATCTTTGCTTAAAGAGAATAATCATTAGTTGGTGAGGAGACCACCTTTAATCCCAGCACTTAGGAGACAGAAGTAAGTAATATTCTATGAGTTGAAGGCTAGCCTAGTCTACAAATCAAGTTCCAGGCCACACAAAGTCACACAGTGAGGCCTTGTCTCAAAAAAAAAATTGTTTTTTTTAAATACCTTGCAAATTTAAGAAACAGTGCTAGTTTCATTTTCTGTTATACAGATGAAGCTCAGGCAAATAATAACAAGATACTTACTCTGCATAAATAAATATATACCAATCAGGGATGCAAGTAGCAGGATTGTTTAAATGGTGTGGTTTTCATTGGAATGATACTATCTAAAAATAGCAGAAAGGTCAAAAGAATTTCATTGGCTGTTATGTATTTTTATATAAAATACAGCAGTTACTGGTCACTCTGCTCATGTTAAACTTTCACATCATTAACTCTGCAAAGCTTTGTATAATATTTAAAGTTTATACATATAACTTTATAGATGTATAGTCACAGATATATTGGGTATTAAATGTACAAAAAGCACATTAAAATAATTACTTACAAAGTGGCTCTTAGAGACTTGAATATAGAGTCATAAATGAACTTTGACTTTGTTAAGACAGTTTTCCAAGGAGCCAAAATCCTGACAAAATCAATACAAAACAAACAATGTTTTTAATTAACATTTTTATTAAAGTGATAAACAATTATCTCAGTAAAAAGCAAAATCTTGAGAGCTTTATAATGTATATACACACTAAATTAGATATTAAAATAAATAGCTTAATATTATTTACAACAAAAGTATTATCTTTTAGCAATTATCTCAATAGCAAAATTAGCCCTCATCAACAATGACAAAATGCATGCATATTTCATATAGATGAGCTTAGAAATTGTGTAAAAGTATCCCAACATATAAAACAATTCTAAAATTTACTTTCTATATACATCTGAATTTGCCTAGCAAAAACATTAGAAATTTTCTCAGCATTAAATAAAAACACATTTTAGTGATTTAATTTTTAAGTTATCTGTCTTTTAAATTCAGGAACAAGATCTTTTTTCCTTGATTACAGTTTCCGAAATTAACATTTAAAAGTGCCAAACCCAAATTCTCCCACCAAGAAGAAAGAAAGCTCTGAAGTAACACTGTAGTGATGTCCGACTGATTTCAAATCCTAGACAAGCCTTGTGTTTTTTCAACCTCAAATTCTACAGTTATCTGTTTTAATTACTGCATTTTAACTAACCACTTTTCAAAAGAAATGAGAAACATCTCTTACATTTAAATGGAGTCCAAAATTCATCCCCAAAGCACATATTCACACACACACACACACACACACACACACACACACACACACACACATACACAGAGAGAGAGAGAGAGACAGAGACAGAGACAGAGAGACAGAGAGAGATATGGAGAGAGAGAGACAGAGAGACAGAGACAGAGAGAGATATGGAGAGAGAGAGACAGAGAAAGATATGATTTTCTGCAAAATAATTTTCAAATGAAGTTGACGGGTTTGGTTTGCTACTCAGTTATTTTCAGGAACTCTAAAATAGTTCAGGATTTGTCACATGCTACTTCAGACACATACAAATTTATAAAACTCTAATTAGCTAGAATTCTCCCTGGAAGCAATAAGATAGTACAAACTTAGTATTTTCCATGGTTTCACAAATCCTCTTTGACATATCCTCAACACACTTGTTTCTCTGTCTTAATTGGTTCAACAGAACCCCAATAGCTTAAAGAGCCCCCAAAGACCAATAAGTTTCAGTTTTCCCATCTTATGGCAGATACCCAAATAGTTCAGCAGAACTGTAAATTTGCCCAAAAGTACTTCAAATTAACAAGGCCTGTCATGTTGTACACATGATGTAATCCCCCAAATAGTTCAATGGAACCAAAACAGCTTAGACCTTTGAAAGACCAAGCCAGTCACCAAATTGTAGTCACAAAAAACAACTCAGAAAAAACACTAACAGTTCAAAGTTGGGGGCAGGGGAAGAAACCAGCTCTCAATCAAAGCCTGAGGCATGCTGATGAAGGAGAAACTTGCTGATACCAGACTATCTCAAGAGTCCAAACTGAAGTCCAAATACTCATTTCTTTGTTTTACCAAATGGAGGCAAAAATAAGCTGACATGAGCAGGCAGACGTGAGAAGATAAGAAAAAGTCCCTGGAATAGAATGATTCTGGCAGCTGTATGGGGCCATTCAATCTTTCCTCTCCATTTGAGGTCAACCTGCTGGGAGCAGCTGAAACCCACAATGCATCTTTTCTCCTGTCTGGCTTGCCAAAGCTATTACAGGAATTGTTAGAGTCAGATCCTTGGCCCTGACCACTATGGCAAGCCAAGCTTAGCCACCATCGTTAATACACTAATTGAAAAGACAAATCATTCAATGTGGTCAAGTGGAGAAGAGGAACAAGGGCCCAGTGAGCCTTCAGATCCATACATGGGGTCCTGACACAAGGTCTGTCTGGGTTTAAATATAGGACAAGAGGTATGGACGATTATACAGTCTAATTCATGGTGTGGCCCCATCCATCATCTTAATTCCATCCTCTCCTGCAAGGGGATTGAACTTATTAAGTTATCAGAACTGTATGAAATCTCTTTCCAGGAGCCAAGCTCCCCTCTGGCTCACACCAGGCTTCAACCTTCTTGTTCTCTGAACCTGAGGTTTCTGGAGAAATCTCACTCTAGGGACCTACTGTTTCAACAGTCTAATTGGCAAAGGGAAGGGCACAAATGGTGATACTGGAGAAATCAGGGTCCCCTCTTGGAATTCTAAGTCTTTTAAAGAATTTTAAGATGGAGTCAAAGAGATGCTTGGAGACACTTTTATTAGAGTGTAAAAGAAAAACCACAGATCGGGTTAGTTATAAATCCTAGCATCCTTTTGGAGGGGAGACAGAGAAAAGAAAGAGACAAGGCCATGCTGTTTGAGTTAAAATAGTATGGAGGTCAACCACATGATGGACAAGCAGCCTCATTGCAGGGAGGAGGACATTACAGAGAGAGTGAAACGGTCCAAAAGCACCAGAGAAAGCAGACGTCGGCTCTGGCCAACACTTTAAAGAGGAAAAGATATACCTTTTGGTGGTCAGATCCAACAAAGCCTCAGGGTAACTCATAGGGACTGTAATAGGGGTGAGAATTCTGGGACAGAAAAGTACATTATCCCATTGACTGGCTGATTCCTCCTCTGCTATCTTTAGCATGACTTAAACTTGCCTTCCCAAGGATGGTCCCTTAGGCAAGTGGTAGCTGGTATGACTGAATTAACTCTAAAGGAGGAGACAATCTCCCCTCTGAAGAGGTACATTCCATTCTTTTGGCTAGGAGGCAACAACTTGCACTTAATGGGCCTTCAATGTTACTGTAACAGTATCTGTTTAGAATATCTTCATTCCTGACCAGACCATTATATATCACATCCCTGAAATTCTTTGTAGACCTAATATCATCTCCTCGACTGACTAAATATCCCTATCATGAACACCCATGCCATCATCATATTGTCTCTCAAGTTAAATATACACTTTATTTCTGGTTTAATGATCATTTTCCTACTGAACTCCAAGCTTCTCAAGGCCAAGGGATGTCATTTATTTTTGCTAGATGGTAATATTTGAACTAGTGTCAGTTTTCATAAATTTGATGCCTTACTAAAAGAGACAGATACGAAATGAATAAATTAAATGGTACTACCACTAAAAAAAAATGTATGTAATAAAGCTGAATTCTTTGCAACTCAGTGTCTTGGTCCCTGAGAAGGATGTAATTAAGAAATGAGCATGATAGCTAACAAGGAGGACTATAAGAAGAACACATGGATCGCCATGGGAACAGGAAACAGATGAGATCTCTGGAGTAAACTGGGGAGGCAATAGAGGGGAGGGGATGGGGTACGAGAACATGAGGGAACAGGATGGTCGAGTTGGGAGAGAGATGGAGTGGGAGAGAAATGAAAAAGATATCTTGATAGAGGGGAGACATTATGGGGTAAGGGAGAAACCTGATGCTAGGGAAGATCCAAGGAATCCACAAGGATGACCCCAAATTATACTACTAGCAATAGTGGAGAGGGTGCCTGAACTGGCTTACCCAAGTATTCAGATCAGTGAATACCCTAACTGTCATCATAGAGCCTTCATCCAGTAACTGATGGAAGCAGATGCAGAGAGCCACGGCCAAGTACCAGGGTGCACTCTGGGAGTCCAGTCGAAGAGAAGGAAGAGGGATTCTATGAGCAAGGGGCATTAAGATCATGATGGGGGAAACCTACAGAGACAACTGAACGAAGGTCATAGGAACTTGCAGACTTTAGACCTATAGCTCTGGAACCTGCATGGGATCGGACTGGGCCCTCTGCATACGGGAGACAGTTGTGTAGCTTGGTCTGTTTGAGGGACCCCTGGCAGTGGAATCAGGATCTATCCCTGGTGCATGAGCTGGCCTTTTGGAGCCCATTCCCTATGGTGGGATGCCTTGCTCACCCTTGGTGCAGGGAGAAGCGGTTTGGTCCTACCTCACCTGATTGTACCAGGCTTTGCTGACTTCCCATGGGGTGCTTAACCTTTCTGAGGAGGGGATGGGGAGGGGAGGGGGTCGGGGGCAAGGTGGGAGGAGGGATGCGAAGGGGATCTGTGGTTGGTATGTAAAAGGAATAAAAAAATTTCTTAAATTAAAAAAAAGATGAGCATGGACTACATAAGAACACTCTGTCTCAAAAAAATATAAAGCAAAATAAAAAGAGGAAACGTTATCAATTAGTGTGACTATGTCACTCTGTCACTCCAGGCGTTAGCAACAGAAAATAGAGGGAAATTTAACTGGACATTTCATCTTTTACAATTTGCTCTGGAAAAAGATTCAACCTAAAAGCAGGTAAGGAACTTAATGTTTTTAATTTTACTTTATTATTATTCTGTGTGTGTGTGTGTGTGTATGTGTGTGTGTGTATCTGTGTGTATGTGTGTATGTGTGTGTGTGTATGTGTGTGTGTCTGTGTGTGTATGTGTGTGTATGTGTGTGTGTTTGTGTGTGTGTGTGTGTATGTGTGTGTGTGTGTTGTCAGCGCACACGTGCACAGCAGGCAGGCATGTAGTGGTCAGAGAACAACTTTGTGGAGTCAGTTTTCTCCTTCCTTCTTTAGGAGGGTTTTGAGGCCAGCACTCAGCAGCAGGCTTGTGTGTCAAGCTCTGTATTCACTGAGCCATCTCACCGGCCCTCAATTTTCTTTTGAAGAAAAATGAGGTGCCTCATTAATGTAATAAATAGTGTGTCGGTCTCATAAAGAAAAAATCTTGATGGATTTGGGATCTTTTACGATATTTTTGAAGAAGTTCCTGAAACATGTCTGTCCTGAAATGGTTCTTGAGGACTCCGGTTGGGTGAACTGCTTGTATTGTTAGTGTGAATGCAGTTTCCCAGTATGTACTTCACACCATGTGAACGAGGACAGTCCAGACACCCACTTGTACAGTTCTGGGAGGTCAGCATGAGCTGCTCAGTTGTATAATCTTTAAAAGTGACTCAAATACTCTTCTGGTTGTTCAACGTTTAGCCCTGGTTAAAGAACTGGGTTCCAGGGTGACAGGCAGCAGTGTTGTGAATTAAGGTTATAACATGATGCTTTAGCAGTTTGGGATCCCTGGACCATACTTGTGAAAATTCCTTAATGATGACCAGCTTTGTTTTCTGATCCTTATTAACGGCCTTCCCACCACAATAGTTACATTATGGGTTTTCGTTTTGTTTCTGTTCCTTATAGTTTCATTTATATACAGGCAGGGCTTCCATGCCATGGTGCACATGAAAGTTATAGGGCATCCTACCTAGTGGGTTCCATGGATCAAGCTTGGGTCAACAGGCCTGGCAGAAAGAACCTTCAGCAACTGAGCCACCTCACTCAGCTCTGATTATACTGTCATTAGACATTAGACATAGTCTTCCAAACAACCACTTGGACTCAAGCAAACCAGGAGACAAAGGCTGGTAGAAGACATGGCTTCATTCAAGCCCAGGCTTAGGTAAAACTGGTTAGAAAGTGTCCCAGAGAAGTGTTCCTAGTTTTCAATGAGGAATGGTCTTCTTGGGAGTTTGGGGAGTAGAGGGAACACTTACAGAGGAATTGGTGGAAGAGTTCCAGACTTGGCGGAATTCTTTGTCTGCAGAAACAGTCATTGTCTGGCAGCTCTGGAGGGAGGACACTTGTTCCATCATTTTCTTGAAAAGTAGCTTCAGGCCCCACCTGTTACATCGCTGTTAACACACCGATTTTGAAAATGAAACACACTGATAGGTAAAGGAAGGTGAGAAGGTATGGCAAATATTCTTCCTACAATGTAGAATACCATATGTAAAAGACAGTAATAGATTAGGCAGGAGCCAGGCAGGCTGGAAGGAAGGAGGCGGTAGCAGGAAATTGTTGTATGTTGCACGTAGAGGCCCATCAAGGTAAGGTTATTTCCTCTTAACGAACTGTTCCTATTTTAGAAGTCCATTTTTATTTCCTCTTTCTTTAATTTTTAAATCTGTTCTGTTAAATTTATAGATAGCCTTTTAAATTAGAACCTTTAAAGTTTCAGACCTCACACAATTTTTTTAATTATCAACCACTATAAAAACAATTATTCCCTTGTATTCAAATGCATCTAATATGCCTCACTGTGGTGATATTTTAATTGTGCTGAAATGTGACTTTATTTGTATTGTAATAAATAAAGTTTGCCTGGAGATCAGAGGTCACAGCAAGCCAGGGACAGCAGTCAGGCAGTGGTAGCCCACACCCTTAATCCGATCACATGGCAGGCAGAGTCTCTGTGTGGTCAAGGACACAGCCAAGCGTGGTGACCCTTGAGTCTTTAATCCCAGTACCACCCATAGAGACCAGGAGGTCTGTATAGACAGGCAGTGACGAGGAAGTCATGTGGCTGGGCTTAGAGCCAATGAGAAGGCAGAACAGGAAAGCAATAAAACACAAGACACACAGGAAGAAGGTCTCTCTCTCAGGGGAAGGACAACAGTGAGTGGTAAGCTAAAGGGAGTCGTGGCTCTTGTTCTGATCTCTTAGGCTTTTAACTCTGTATTTGGCTCTGTTTCTTATTTAATAAGACCATTTAGAATTTTGTCTACACCTCACTTATCCATATATACAGTGAGTTAACACAGGATTTCAACCCAAACAGAAATTTAAAAGAGCTCTGATTCTTTCAAAATCTTGACAAAACTATAAATAATCATAAATCATTAAGTTCTTGTCTTTTAAAGTTAGCCCTTTATAAATGTTACTAAAAGTAGATCAACATTCTAAGGAAGTCCAAGAGTTTTTAATACAAGCATTAAAGGACCGTATACTGATAATATCCAATTTAATTACATATAAATCCTAGACACTTATAAGATTTATTCTTTGTAAGCCTACTGTAAGTGTAAAACGTATATGACTCACCAAAGGTTTTAATATAATCTTTGTAGTGTTGTAATACAATTATTCAAGTGATCCAAACTCATATATATGTTACTATCAGTATTCCTTAAATTGTCTGTTTTTCTTTTTCAAAATATTGGGATAAGAAGAAAGAATAAAAATTAGACTTTTGAATTTAACAATTCTGATATGTTTCCAATAACAATCACAAATCTCTTGAAAATTGTAGTTCATGTCTTTGTTTAGTGTGTAGTCTCTAGGGTAGCTTTGTAAATTGTTAACTAATAACTATGTAAACTTTTATTTATACTCTAGACAAATTATGGATGCCATGTATAGATGTAATATTCACTGATAGTGTAACACATCTGGTTTGTGGAAAGTCAAAGGTTTTGCTTACTCTAGTTCTTTTTGCCTAATGATATTTAACATTACAGAGATTTTTGTCATACAAAGACTTATATATATTTAAATATACATATATAACCATAAAAAATGATCAAAATTTTCAATGACATTTCTATTTTGCTGTATCTGCCAGAGAATCACTTGCATGATTTTATATAGTGTATATTTAGCTGGATATATAGTTCATATTGCACATATCATAAAATACTTTCTATAATGTATATATTATAAACACAGCAATTGAGCCTAATGAATACAGATACCATAAACATAATATTGCCTTTTGTGAACAATATTGGCCTTTATCTTAATAAATAATGTGTATGTCTACCAAATTTCATGCTAATATATGTAAAAGCTCATCCCATCATCTATAACAAATTGTCTATCAGCAATACATGTGGAATGATAACCTTATCATCCCGAAAATGAAACTGGCCCATCAAATCATTGAAAAAATATATGTATACTTATTACAGAGCAAAGCATAGATACATGACTCCATGTGTAGAACCAGTATTTTAATAGTATTTTAATTATTTTATCCCTCTTAAATTTACATTTTCAGTTTGCCTAACAAAAATAAGTCTAAATTTTATTTAGCAGTTAACAAAATTATGTTAACAATTTAATTATGTTTTAACTTTTATTATATTTATTATATCCTGTCTGTCTCTATCTGTCCATCCATCTGTCTGTCTGTCTCTCTCTCTCTCTCTGTGTGTGTGTGTGTGTGTGTGTGTGTGTGTGTGTGTGTATGTGTGTGTGTGTGTGTGTGTGTGTGTGTGTGTGTGTGTGTGTGATGAGAGAGAATGTGTGTGCCACAGCCTGCATGTGAAGACCAGGTCAGAGGACAACTATTTGAAGCAGATTCTCTCCTTCTACTCTGGAATCCAAGAATCAAACTCAAGCTGTTGGTATTTCCTGTTAGTAAGTGCTTTTCCCCTCTGAGCAATTTCACTGGCCATTAATCACTTTTTAAATGCAAAATATTACTTATATTTTGTCTTTACAAGATTTAATAACATCATCCATTTGTCTATCACATACCCAGTAGTGTAGAAATTCACCCAGAATCTGGAGTTTGTTATTTACAAAGCTTAAGCAACTTCAATAATCCCACATGCAAAAGAATCTCTGAAAAGCATATACATCAATGATTTTCTAATCATTTCAGTTTTAATTTCATGATTAATGAAATCATATTGAAAATTTTATATATAAAAGAATATTCCAGAAAAAAACTCATAATAGTACTCTTATTAAGGATTTTTAAAGACATTTATATTTTTAAATATGTTTTACTATAGTTCTATAATTATGTATTAAAATATTTATATATCTAAGCAAACTCATATTTGGAAACCTTTAAATGTCAGGAAAATGTTACAAAATGATTGTATCTGATTCTTCATGCACTAGTTTTCCAAATGTATTTAAAATGATTTGTTTTGATCAAAAAAAAGCTATTATTTTCTATTATCCTAGAGTTCCCAGAGAGAACAATGTAAGAGTTAATGTCTTTTCATAATGTATTTTAAAAGAAAATCTTTATCAAAAATATACATATCAAATACAAAATTTGGTAACTTAAATATCATGTTATGACTTAGTGGATACTGCTTTATGTAAATAATAAACTGAACTCTTTTAAAATGATTTATTTATTTTTATTTTATGTGCATTGGAGCGGCCAGTGGTCTTAACCGCTGAACTTTTAATTGCTCTTAAGCCCCTAAACTGCACTTTTAATAAAGTCTTTATTTTAGATGTTTATTTTCATCTGAAATACTACCTTTAGAAGATCAGATATGCCTGAAAGTGTCCTTAAGCCATTTTAGTGGCCTATAAAGCATATTTAATAAACTCAAATATGCCAGTTTTAATAGGTATTAAAAAGAATATTTAAGTTTATAAGATAAGGGAGTACAGGTTTATCAGAAGTATGAAGAGATACTTAAACCCAAATTATATTTATAATAGAATAAAACAAATTAAGGCCACCTGTTTCTATTTTAACTTATACTACTATTGTCTTTTTAAGTCTTTATTACAATAACAAGGGCTTGAAGTTTAAAGTCACCCCCTTTTCTTTTTTCAGTCTTGAGAATCAGAGTTAACATTTCATTGGTTACAGGTTTTTGTTTATTTGTTTGTTTGTTTTGGTTTTGGTTTTTTCTTTTTTGGATGTTGTTTATTTTGTTTCCTAAGTTTCGGGCATTTTCTGTTGTATTTGGTTTGGGGGATTTGGGTTTGTTTTTTGAGAAAGAACTGAAAGCAACATGGGTAGGGAGGCAGAGAGGATCTGGACAAACTTGCGGGAGGGAGAGAGGATATGACCAAAATAATTTGAATTTTAAAATTGTTTTAAATAATAAAAAAAGTATTCACTTTACTATCACCTAAATAAAGGTCCAAAATCCTGTTTCTTTGTTTGCTTGTTTTAAAAAAAAAGAGTTAACACTTCAATATCCACTTTTCTGTTAGACAAAAAGTCTTTGAAAAGTCAGTTTTTCAGCCAGCTTTTGTTTCAACAAAAGAGAAAAGAAGGAGATAGCCATTTCTGAAAGTTCAAAAATCATCCTAAACAAAAATGCTCCCATTGAAAGAAAGCTGTTCTCAGGCATACACATTGAATTTTTTGATAATTGTTGCTTGATAAATATGTTTAGGAGTGAGCACTTGGGATTGGATTATCTATGGAGGCTTGTCCCTGGAGGAAATGTAAATTGCTTCTCTTTCTCTTAGCAGCAGGATATAGCCTATAGCTCTTCATCTGCATGGGGTGGGGCCCTGGGAAGTTTCCCCCGTTCATGGTGGCATGTCAACTGATGTTCTCGTGGTTCAGGTCTAGTTTAGGCAACCACATTGTTGACATTTCGTGGGTACAGCTTTCCTGTTATGTCTACAAGATGCTGTCTCATGGCAGATTTACTATTCCTCTGTCACTTACAATCTCTTTCCCGTTGTACTCACATGATGCTCTCTGAGCATTAGGTATGGGGGGGCTACACCATACCACTGTAAACCTTAACAACTGGGGTTGACTGCTGTGGGATGTTCTGTATGGCAAATGTGTTGCTAATAAAACACTGATTGGCCAGTGGCTAGGCAGGAAGTATAGGCAGGACTAACAGAGAGAATTAAAAGAACAGGAAGGCGGAGGGAGTCACTGCCAGCTGCCAGCCAGGACAAGCAGCATGTGAAGATGCCGGTAAGCCACGAGCCACGTGGCAAGGTATAGATTTATAGAAATGGATTAATTTAAGATATAAGGACAGTTAGCAAGAAGCCTGCCACGGCCATACAGTTTGTAAGCAATATAAGTCTCTGTGCTTACTTGGTTGGGTCTGAGCGGCTGTGGGACTGGCAGGTGAAAGAGATTTGTCCTAACTGTGGGCCAGGCAGGAAAACTCTAGCTACAGTTGGCCACCCCACATGACTATTGTTTTCTCCATTTTGCCCAGTCTTGGCACTCTGTAATAACCTCCATCTGCTGCAGAAAGAAGCTTCTTTGATGAGGTGGGAGAGCTATACTTATCTGTGGGTATCAAGACAAATACTTAGAATGCAGTTAGACATTGTACTGGTTAAGAATGTGGCAGCAGTTGGCTCTCCTCCAGGTTCTATGACTTCTCTAGCCATGGGTAGTTGGCTAAGTTTACAACAGCAGGCATGAATTCCTATCCCATTGAGTGGACTTCAAGTCCAATTAGACAGCTGTTGATAAACCCCAAAGCAAAAGTGCTAAATTTTAAACTGAATATGCTAAGAATAATAAGTTTAGCCTCTGATATGTATTTTTAGAAGACAAAATAAAGTTGGTTATTTTCAACAATTCTAGGGGTATATTAAATTTTGCCCCATAGTTTCTCAATATGCATTGGGTTAGAGGCACATCTTAATGAGCAAAGCATGATATGATAGGAAGTGTTTCAAGTCAGTTCTATTTGGTAGCTATTCCTTTCCATCATCACCTATGGGTTGATGGCCAGATCAACTGAGGCCCGGATGTATGGAGAAGGAAGATAGTCCTTTCCTAAAACCAGAAACATGCTAAACAGAGCCAGTAATGGCCTGGGACTAGGGCCTTGAAGGAGCTGTGGCTTCAGATCCTGAGAGCCCACCCTAAGGGACTGTGGTCATCAGTTCTGAGGCCACTGTGTGCTCTTCAGTGATGCTTTTGAGATACCCTGTGTTCCCTTTGTGACACATTGTTTCATTAGCTTCTTGCTGACTTCATCCCATTGTATGATAGTCTTTTGCTGACATTGTCCCATTTTTCATTTCAAGAAAATGGTATTTCTTTAAAAAAAAAAAAAAAACACATAAAATGTACTTACATGACTCACCAGCTTGTACAAGACCTCCTGATCCCAAACTTGCTTATCTTTTCTGTCTTCTATCTTCTTTGTCTTCTCATTTCCTGGCCACCTCCCGCTTCGAACCCTGTCATGTGAGAATGATCTGCTGGTCCAGGTCAGAGAGACCTTTAATGTGTCTTAACTCCAGCACCCAATGGTGCATAGCTCAAACTGGTGGAATGTGATCAGTACTAAGGAGCACCTCTAAGATGTTTCTTCAAACTCAGGAATGGAATATGCTCTTCTGATGTGATTATGAGACCTCCGTACACACCGCGTGGGGGAGAAACCCCAATACTAACCCTTAATACCTTAATCAACTACAGTCACATGGAGTAGAGAGCACCCATCTCTTTAGCTCCAAGTCAAGTGAAGCCTTATGCTGATAAATCTCTAACGGGAGTGTTGTTGTCTCCATCAAGACAATTACCATAGACACAAACTAATACACAAAATGACACATACCAAAAACTGGCTTTCATTTTGAGGGCGCTTTCACATCATAAAACAACTAATCAACTAAATGTCTCCCTAGGCCTGTAAAAATTTGCAGTTGTCATTGGGAATTCTTGGAAAGAGGTTACGTCAGCAGAGAACGACTGACTAATGAGAACTGCAGGGAGGTGGAGAGGTTGAATGTTGTAGGTCCAGAAGCTAACAACCTTATCTCGGGCTAATTTTCACCTCCTTGCCCACCTCTGTATGGCAACTGTTATCTTTTTTTTTTTTTTTTTTTTTTTGGTTTTTCGAGACAGGGTTTCTCTGTGTAGCTTTGCGCCTCTCCTGGAGCTCACTTGGTAGCCCAGGCTGGTCTCGAACTCACAGAGATCCTCCTGCCTCTGCCTCCCGAGTACTGGGATTAAAGGCGTGCGCCACCAATGCCTGGCTAAGATACTCTTTTTTTTTTGGTTTTTTGAGAGAGGGTTTCTCTGTGTAGCTTTGCGCCTTTCCTGGATCTCGCTCTGTAGACCAGGCTGGCCTCGAACTCACAAAGATCCACCTGCCTCAGCAACTGTTATCTTGTAAATAGATTTTTTTAAAAAAAAGAAGAAATAAACTTTTAGAATCTATTAACTTAGCAGACCCATCCCTATCTTCCATCAATCTAAAAACCTAAGAATGTCAGATAACATCTGAGAAAATATTATCCCCATCTTGCTGTAACTTCCTCTCTGATGACATTGTATTTAAACTGGCCTTGATTTAAGACTTTCTACATTGAATTGCTTCCACATTGGAACATGGAATTTCAGGTAACCTAACTGTCTTTCTGGGCCTTGGCCACTCAAAACTATCTCTTATTCCCTAGAAGGTGAGAATTCTGTTGTTTTTCCTCAACACAATAGAAATACGCTCCAAAATTTACCTTGTTTTAATGTGAGCATACAGCATCCTGGGAACGTTAGCCCTGGGTCTTCATTATACAAGAGCAGCAGCCCAACAGTTATTCAATCTTCAGAAGGCAGAAGTAGTTCATGTTGTATCAACGGGCAGTATGCAGTAACCCAAGGAAGTCCAAATGGCTGCCACATTTCAAATATAAAGCTTTAGATGAAACTAAAATCTAAACCCGGGAATGTCAACTCAAGCTGTACAGAGAAACTATCACAGTCAATTATTGTGCCAAAGAAACTGTGAACTTCTCTGAAATATAGCCAAAAACCATTAGGCAAATGGCTCCACCAAGCCCAGAAAATTACAAGCGTTTTAAAGTCCTTGGTTTCTCTCAAGACTTCTCTATAAACTGGGACCAAGAATGCAAAACAACACAAAGTCCAGACCTTGAGAGTTTGCCTAGAAGTTTGCAAGTCCTAAAAGCAAATAGCTATTATACTCTTCACGCATAGGACAAGGTTAAATTTTAAAGCCATTTTCCTTTATGTGCATTTATAAGCAACCAACACAGGAGGCTGAGAGAACCAAGGGGGAAAGCAGCCGGCAGCTGGTGCTGTCAGCTGACAGTGTGGTTTAGAGGACACTTCCAAGGGGGTACAAGTGGGCTAGAGTGATGGAAAGAGTTTGCCGCTTCAACAGCCAGACGCCACTAAGTACTGGGTGTTTATGTTACCTCAGCGCCAGCTTTTGGGCACATTTGCAAAGCATGATTTCCTGAGCTTGCTCTCTGTGATTCATAGTTCTGCATACTGAAAGGTCTTGGATGTGGGGTTCATACCAATACACCGATACAGACTGTTGGAGATAAGACATTTATTAGAAGAATTAGTAACATCACGGGCAGACAGACAACATGGCACGGAATCTGAGGAAAATCAGGCCCACACAAAGCGAGTGGGTGCTGTTCTTACAGGTTTCGGAGGGAGAGGTTAGGCTTCACAGCTTATGCCCGTACCCAGGCTGTCTGCATCCCCCAACAAGCGACAGAGAAGGTGGGCGGGCGCGGGGATTACTTTCCGGTCCTCCAGAGAGGGTCCATACCTGTGCCAGTGGCACAAGCCTGTTTCCGTCAGCCTCAGCAGGGCTTTCAGCCTTCCTCTCTGCCAACTTGTTTTTCTCATATGCTAATTCTCTAAGGCTTTGCTTAAGGCCTTCCTCTTTGCCCAGCCCTCCAGCCTTGCTGAGAATTCCCCTACATTCCAACCTTGGGTGCTTGCATAGCCTCCCATTGTGCTGCTGGTTGCTAAGTCAAGAGTAGGATTGGCAACTTAAGAACATAAACACACTGCCTCAGTTTCCCTGTATTCCAAAGAAATTAGGAGACAGAAACTGGTAAAGAAAAAAATGGGTTCTTTGCAGTTTGGCAAGAACAGAGGAAAGAAATTTCTTAGATTCCCCGCTCCCCTCCTGTAGCAGGGTTACAGTTTTATAGAAAAGATCAAACAAAAGTCAGGAAGTATACACATGCTGATCTGTGAGATGAGCTGTCAGATTGGGTGCAACTTCTTCGTGGGAGACACATTCCTCTTCTCTTGGTATCAGGGGTTCAGCCTATGCCCTATGCCAGCACTGATTCCTGGGTACATTTTAGCTCTTTATGGTCCATGTCTCCCTTTGGGGAAGTCTTTGAATTACTGACAAGGTCACGTTTAGAGTGGATTCCATTCTAGCTGCCCCCCTCATCGCATCAAAAATCCTGCCAGGCACGATGATAAATGTGTATTAGCTCAGCTACCAGCAAGTCAAGGAAGCAGGTTCACAAGTTTGAAAGTATCCCGGGTAACTTACTGAGAACCTGTCTTGAAATGAAATAAAAAGAGCTTAAGAGCTGGCCAGGTGGCTCGGGATGTAAAAGTGCTTGATGCCAAGCTTTGCTTTTTAAGTTCAATTCCCGGGACCCACTTGGTGGAGAAAGCTGACCTATATATACATGAGTTCCACGGTATGCACATGTGCATTCAAATGTATACACACACACACACACACACACACACACGCACGCACGCACGCACGCACGCACGCATGCACACGCACACGCACACACACTCATAATTTCATTTAAACAAGAGAGAAAAGTTGAGGTAATTATATCTCTGTAGTACTAAGTAGGTATACCTTACCAAGTACAGGGTTCCTGGCTAAATTTCCAGTACCATAAACTAAAGAAGCTAGACATAAAGCAACACTGTTCTCCGTTTTATTTTCAGTATTCTCCCACATAACAACAAATACTTAGTGCTTGTGACTTTGGGGAGAAAAAAAAAAAGAAGGAACATGATAAACAGACTAGCGAGTTGACCAGTACATCTCAAAGTCACAGGAGTCCCAGGGTCAGATCATGCATGATGCTCGATAACACAGACAACACACAGGGCCAAGGGCAAACAAGTGTCTTCTGTAATATATCTGTAGCAAACATTCTTTTATGAATTACAAGAGATCATATGGGCATTTGCCCTGTTGTGTCTGGAAAGCGTCGTTTCATTAAAATCCTCCAGTACCTCTGGCTCTTACAGTCTTTCTTTCTCCTCTTCCTGTTAGCCTGGAAGGGAGGAACGTAACAAAGACACCCATCCAGGGCTGAGTGAGTACTCCCAAGTCTCTCACTTCCTGTGCGTCGTCCAGCTGTCGGTCTCTGTGTGCATTAGCATCGACTACAAGAAGAGGCTTCTCTGCTGAGGCCAGAGCAATACAAAAGACTTGTACAAGTTCAAGCCAGACAAATCCCAGCACACAGGAGGGGAGGTGGGCACAAAGTCCCACACCTAGCCAAGAAGCTATTTGAGAATATAACTCCCAGGAGAGGGGGGGAAAAATCAATTCTTTTCATCAGAGAGACACTGGGTATATCAGCCTTACTTCATGGCAGGCTCCATGCCCATGAGCAAAAACATCAGATGCCGTGGGTTTTTTTGTTTTTGTTTTTTGTTTATTTTCAATTTTCTTCTGCTTTTGTTTGTTAAGAGAGAAAAGTAGGGGAAATCTTGAAGGAGTTGAGGAATGGAAAAGAGTATGATAAAAAAAAATATCCTATGTAAAAATTCCCAAAGAATAATTTTTAAAAAAAGGAATTTCAAGAGGACTAGGAAAATAGCTCAAAAGTTAAAAGGCTTTCTGCATAAGTGGGAGGATCTGAGTTTAGATCCTCAGCGCTGATGTAAAGGCCAGGTGGACACGGCTGCTCAGTTGTATTCTAATTCTGTAAAGCATGTCCCTGGAGCAGGCGGACTAGCAAAATTAGTGAGCTCTGGGTTTGATTGTGAGGCCCTGTCTTACAATAGAGATAGAAGGATAGAAGATCAATTGAGAAGATTCCCAACATCAATCTCAGATCTCCATATACACACGCATACACACACACACACACACACACACACACAC
>CABHPQ010162533.1:0-38152 GCA_902168405.1 Peromyscus aztecus
CCTTCCTTCCTTCCTTCCTTCCTTCCTTCCTTCCTTCCTTCCTTCCTAGCCTTGACTGATTCAACAGATCTGTCTTTTGCAGTGACTTGGTGTCCCTCACACTGCAGGGCCACGATGCACAGATGCCAAAAATGAGGACATGGCTTTGCCTGGCTGCCCTATCTCAGTCACCACTTAGGACATTTGGCCACTGACACAGCATAGGAATGGGGTAGAAACTCTGAGCCTGGGTGGCCTATTATGGACAATAAGCCCAGCTAAAATCAGCTCTCATATCTGTAGGTGGGGACCACAGAAGTAAATGCTCTGAGATGTGATATTGATGTTTGGAGGGTTTACAGTCTTTATCATTTGCTTAGGGAATTTAAAGAAAAAAATCTTATTTATATGATATTGTCTTAGTTGGGGTTTGTATTGCTGTAAAGAGACACCATGGCCATAGCAACTCTTATAAAGGAAACCATTTAATGGGGTAGCTTATTTTTTCATTTTCAGAGGTTTAATCCATTATCATCATGGTAGAACATGGTAGCATGCCGGCAGACATGGTGCTGGAGAGGTAGCTGAGAGTTCTACATTTTGTGCAGCCAACAGGAAGTGGTCTGTCTCACTGGGCGTGGTCTGAACATAGATGAGACCTCAAAGCCTGCCTCCAAAGTGACACACTTCCTTCAACAAGACCGCACCTACTCCAATAAGGCCACACTTCCTAATAGTGTCACAACCTTGGGGGCTATTCAAGCCATCACATTCCATTCCCTGGTCCCCAAAGACTTTGTAGCCATATCATACTGCAAAAATGCATTCAGTTCAGCTTCAGAAGTCCCCATAGTCGATAGCAGTCTCAAACTTATTTAAAAATCTAAAGTTCAAAGTCTCTTCTGAAAGTCATGCAATCTCTTAACTATAATCCCCAGAAAAATCAAAATCAAAAAGCACACCAAAACTACACAGAGAAACCCTGTCTCAAAAAACAAAAACAAAAACAAACAAAAAAAATCCAAAAGCAGACCACATACTTCCAACATACAATGGCACAGGATATACATTATCTTTCCAAAACATAGGGAAGGGAGCATAGTGAGGAAATACTGGACCAAAGCAAAACAAAAAACCAGCTGGGCAAACTCCAAACTCATCATCTCCACATCTGACATCAAAACTCTCTCTACATCAACTCCTTTCCGCTTTGCTGACTGCAGCACACTTCTTTCTCTTGGGTTGTGTCCACTCCCTGTTAGCAGCTCTCCTCAGCAGACATCCCAGACTTTGGCATCTCTGACATCTTGGGGTCTCCAAGGCAATCCAGGCTTCATCTTCACAGTTCCACACAATGGCCTCTCCAGGGACACTTCTGACACATGCCTGAGCTCAGCGGGTTTCTTTAGGTGAAGAGGCAAATTCCATCCTTAACTCTAAAGCCAGAATCACGTGGCTGAAGCTGCCAAGTTCTTCTGCTTGCTAGGGCTGGAACATGACTCCCTCATTCAATTACATCTTCATCAGCTTTCTGTTTTTGATGGTTACCTTCACTGCCTAAGCTTGACTGTTTCTGGAATTTGCTCTGCAGACCAGGTTGGCCTCAAACTCAGAGATCTGCCAGCCTCTGCCTTCAGAGTGCTGGGACTAAAGGCGTGCGCCATCACACCCTGTTCTAAGCTTTTCTTTCATTCCTTTCCACAAATTGGAAACTTAGCTGGGTAGGAACTTGCCTTGAGGTCACCACACCCTTTATTCCATTTCTGTTTCTCTCCTTGAACACAGGACTTAGCTCCATTCCACTTCCTGGTGCTCCTTTTCTCTCAGCTTGCTCCTTTTCATTATAAATCTTTATCAGTATGAACACTAGTAACCACATGACAGTCAATACTAGGCTGTTGCCAGATTTCCTCTGCCAACAAAATTAATCCAAATCTCTTCACTTTAGCCTCACACAGACTCTTTGGACAAGGGCCAAAAGCAGCCACACTCCTCACCAACATATCACAAGAACTATCTCTAGGCCGCATATTGATATTCTTCTCCTCTGAAACCAGGACCCCACAGTTCAAATCTCTCAGCACCACTGTCTTCTATGCTCCTACTATGAAGCAGCATTTAAAGCATTCTGCTACTTTCTTAACCCAAACTCCCAAAGTCTGTATTACTCCAAACAAAAACATGGTCCAACCTATCACATCGATACCCCAGTCCCTGGTACCAAGTTGTTACCAAGCTGTTCTAGTTAGGGTTTCTATTGCTGTGATGAAACACCATGACCAAAAACCAACTTGGGGAGGAAAGGGTTTATTTGTCTTACACTTACTTATCACTGTTTATTATCAAAGGAAGTCAGGATAGGAACTCAAACAGTGCAGGATCTGGAGGCAGGAGCTGATGCAGAGACAATGGAGAGGTGATGCTTACTGGCTTGCTTACCCTTGTTTGCTCTGTCTGCTTTCTTATAGAACCCTGGACCACCAGCCCAGGGATGGTCCCACCCTCCATGAGCTGGGCCCTCCCCCATTGATCACTAATTGAGAAAATGCCTCATAGCTGGATCTCACAGAGGCATTTCCTCAACTGAGGCTCTTTATTCTCTAGTGACTCTAGCTTAGGTCAAGCTGACCATAAAACCAGCCAGTACAGAGATATACTTGAATGTTTGAAAATTACTGTACATGTTACATATATAATCATATACATAATCCCTAGAATTTGTCCACCGCCGTCCACCTCAACGGGGTCTCTATCTCCCCACAACACAGCTTCTCCACCCTGCCCTGCCCACCTCTGACTCCACGGAGCTTTCTCGGGCATCATGATCTTTGCAACTTCTACTGCCTCTGCCTGAAGCACCAAGCTCCCAGATACACCCAACTGGACCCTCTTGTCCCTTGGACCTCACCTCAAATGCTACCCTTCAATGGGTCAGTCCTTGAATGTCCAACCTAACACAGACCTTTCTTGCCTTCCTTGTTCTCCCTAAATGCCAGCTCAGGGGGGCAGCACCATGGCTGCATTTTGTACTTCTGCAGGACTTAGTGCACAGCAGATGGCCCCTATTTACTGAATGAGTAAGTCAAACAGGGACAGGAGCATTATCTGTTGACTACACTTTATAGACTTTCTTAAGAGTTATCAGAAAAATAACATGTGCATACTAGATCAAATTGTCCCAGGAATCCTGTGGCACCTGCCATAATATCACACAGAGGTTCTCAGCCAAGAATAATTTTGCTCTTATAGATACCCAGTGAGGCATTTAGTGAGTAGGATTGGGGAGTCAGGGGTGTTAACTATCCTACAATGCCCCAACCCTAGCACAAAGAACTATCTGACCTAACATGTCAGAGGCCCAAAAACAAATCATGTGACTCCCTGGTGTCATCCCATGAACCTCAGAGATCAAATCACTCAGTAACATTTAAACCAGTCTCAAGAAGCATTTGCCAGGCAGAGACATGGCTCAGTGGATAAGGGCACCTGCAGTCAAGCCTGATGACCTGAGTTCTAACCCCAGGACCGACAGAGTAGAAAGTGATCGCTAACTCCTACAAGTTGTACTCGGATAGCCATTCATGTACCACAGAATATATATACACTCACCACCACCCCACACCACTAAATAAAACAAAATTTGATTTTAAAAAAAGCATTTATTCAGTCACTAGTTAACATGTGACCTACCATAAAACTTGAAGAGAAGTGACTGTCCAACTCATCTTCATATTCCTGTACGATTTGAAAATACACTGAAACAAATATCCCACAAGCTCTGTGTTGTGGAATAGTACTTTAACTACACAAAGATGTGTTACATTTGTTTATGCTGCATTTGTTTAATGACGTTAAAGGTGTGTTGCCTTGCCTGCCTAAGGCACCTGATTGGTCTAATAAAAAGCTGACTGGCCAATAGCTAGGCAGCAGAGGGATAGGTGGGGCTGGCGGACAGAGAGAATAAGTAGGAGGAGAGAAGAGAAACAGAGAGAGAGAAAGAACAAGGGAGAAAGAGAAAGAGATGCCCAGGGCCAGCCAGGCAGCCAGACACAGAGTAAGACATACAGAATGAAAGAAAAATAAAAATCCCCAAGGCAAAACATAGATGAAGAGAAACAAGTTAAATTAAGTTATAAGAGCTAGTGGGACAAGCATAAGATAAGGCCAAGCATTCATAACTAATAATATATCTCCGTGTCACAATTTGGGAGCCGGTTGGTGACCCAAAAGAAAGCCTGCTATATTTGGCACCCAACATGAGGCACAAATTTCCACATAGAGCCCGAGAAAGCTGGGGGAAGAAAAGGGATACGGCTCCTTAAGAGGCTCTGCTGTACATATGTAGCCAGTATGCTAAGTAGAAACAGCAAGCAAAGTAAAAACGCCTGCCACAGTAAGGAGCACCAACTTCTGAGAGCTGGGGTACTTAAACACAGCTCCCACTTGAACACAGCTCTCAGTCAGGCTCACTGGGCATAAAGCTGAGCTTTCATGGACCCTAGCAGGGCAGAGCCAATTGCCAGCCCAAATCCACTTAGCAGTTTAAGGCTTGGCTCATGTGGTCAGAAAAGGCTAGAGACATGTAGTCAAGACAGGTCCAAATGGAAAAAAACTTCTAAACAGATTACAGTGTGTTTAAAAATGTGTATGGACTTAAGGAAAAAAATAAAATAAAATGGGTATAGACAGTCATAGGAAAAAATAGTTTAAAAATAATAAAGTCTTTAGAGAGTAAAGTAATATAAAGTAAAAAAAAAAAAGCCACATAAAGATGGGGAATACATAGAGTCTGGATCCTATATGGTGTTGTGTTGACTGTGAATTTTTTGAATGCTGATGAGTGAACTACAGCTGCTGAGAAAAATGGGATTGTAAAAGGGACTGCTAAATTAAACCAGCCTAGATACATTAGGAATGCCTTAGCTTTAAAATGGAATTCAGAAAATGTATTGTGTTAGGGGAGAGGTTATGCTTTTATTTCCACAGGAAATGAAAGGTTGTGGACTCCTTCAAGATTAACAGAGATCAGGTTTGACAGGGGGAGACCTCCTGAAAATCTTGGAGCAAACATGCAGGAAGAAACCAAGAAAAACTACAAGACAAGTGACGTATATACTGGTCCCTCTGCATGGGAACAGTTCTGAGACTGGACAGCAAATGCTACAACTAGTTTTCCCAGGACTTGACCATTATCTCAATTTTCTTAGGATCCGCTAAAGATGCTGTCATCCTCAGACAACAGGAAGCATTCTAGAGAATACAACGCCCACATTCCCAAGAGGTGGGGTAGGTGGTTTTTGGTCATTCAGTGGGTTATAGATGTTTGTCATCATTTAGTGGGGATATAGAAATATAGGATAAAAAGACAACTATTCATTTTAAATATTTTACATTGGTATGGATTTTAGTCTATTGATACAAATTTAAAGTTATTTTTATAATTCTGTATGTATGTTTTTACTCTTTTAGGGTTATTGTATTATACAGCTCATTTAAAAATATAATATATAGGGGGCTGGAGAAATGGATCAGCAGGTAAGAACATAGACTACTCTTTCAGAGGACTTGGGTTCAATTCAGGTCACTCACATGGCAGCTCACAACTGTCTGTAACTCCAGTTCCAGGAGACCCAACACCCTCACATAGACATACATGCAGGCCAAACATCAATACACATAAAATATTTTTTTAAGTTTTTAAAAATGTAATGTATAATTAAGAAATGCAAATTAGAGGTTAGTCATCTATAACAATCAAACTTGTAGTCATATTAGGTATGTTTTCAAGGTTAAACAGATATATTTTAGATAGATGTTCTTCAAATGCTTCAGGGACCTACAGAATATGACATTTAAGATGTTTAATAACCTAAGGATTTTCATGACATTGAGACATGTCTGCTCCTGGCAGCATCAATCTACTTCATAAAAGGATGGTGGGCATTGAAAAAACTTCCACATGGAGTTTGCTTTCATTGTGGCAAACCTAGCCGTTTGGACAAGAAACTGTCCTTGCCTTGACTGCTGAGATTATACTATACAAACTGGACAAGCAGAACACAAAGGAAAGCAACTGCCAAACATTACCAAGACAAGGTTGGACAGTCCTTCAAAATTCCTGCTTCATGGAAAAGTCCGCCAGATAGTCCAGGCCTGTAGGCCAAAGATGGATGCCCTAACATTGCTAAGGAAACGGGTGACTATCTATGCAGCCAGATGTCTCTGTCATTTCTATAGTTTTAGAAGTGGCTTACACTGCACTTCCTGTTTACTCAGGTAATATTATATCCTTCTGGGGTCTTTGATGGAGTTGAAGACTAAATAGTCATAGTTACAGATTTCCTTAACTATGATAGAAGGTAAATTAGGTACAAAACTTTGAACTCAACAAGATAGGATAGATAATAGAGTAATTTCTCTGAATTTGCCAAATACAAATGGACTGGATATTGTAAATGTAATTCTTACTTGATAACTGTTCTTTTTTTTTAAGATTTATTTATTTTTTATGCATATAGTATTCTGCCTGCATGTATGCCTGCATGACAGAAGAGGGCATCAGATCCCATTACTGATGGTTGTGAGCCACCATGTGGGTGCTGGGAATCGAACTCAAGACCTCTGGAAAAGCAGTCAATGCTCTTAACCTCTGAGCCATCTCTCCAGCCCCTTGATAACTGTTCTTATTGTATACAATTTTACTGTGTTAAAGTTAAAAACCCTTCCTTTTTTTTTTTTTGTTTTTGTTTTTCAAGACAGGGTTTCTCTGTGTAGCTTTGCGCCTTTCCTGGAGCTCACTTGGTAGCCCAGGCTGGCCTCGAACTCACAGAGATCCGCCTGCCTCTGCCTCCCGAGTGCTGGGATTAAAGGCATGCGCCACCAACGCCCGGCCAACCCTTACTTTTTATTTAGACAAAAGGGGGGAAATGTTGTGGAATATTACTTTAACTAGGCAAAGATGTGTTACATTTGTTTGTGTTATATTTGTTTAACAACGTAAAAATGTGCTGCCTTGCCTGCCTAAGGCATCTGATTGGTCTAATAAAAATCTAAATGGCCGGGCGCCCTCTTCTGGCCTGGGGGATATGTGCAGACAGAACACAGCATACATAATAAATAAATCTTAAAAAAAAAAAAATCTAAATGGCCAATAGCTAGGCAGTAGAGGGATAGGTGGGGCTGGCAGGCAAAGAGAATAAGTAGGAGGAGAGAAGAGAAAGAAGAGAGAGAATGAAGGAGAAAGAGAGAGAAAGATGCTCAGGGCCAGCCAGCCAGGCAGCCACCAGCCAGCCAGACATAGAGTAAGACATACAGAATGAAAGAAAGGTTTAAAAAAAAAATCCCCAAGGAAAAACATAGATGAAGAGAAATAGGTTAAATTAAGTTATAAGAGCTAGTGGGACAAACATAAGAAAAGACTGAGCATTCATAACTAATAATAAGTCTCCATGTCATGATTTGGGAGCTGGTTGGTGGCCTTAAAGAAAGCCTGCTCCAGCTCTGCTCCCTCCCATTCTCTGAGTATTAGTTATCTGAGGCTCTGGTGGCAACATCACACTGGTGTGCCCCAGAGCTTTATACATGGAAACTCCTAGAACTCTGGCAGTGTGATCTAGTGTCTTCTCTAGTGCTTTGATAAAACACCATGACCAAAAGTTATACAGAGAAGGAAATAGTTTATTTCAGTTTATACTTCCAGGCCACAATCCATCACTGAGTGAAATTAGAGCAGCAACCTAGAGGCATGAACCATAAAGAAACACAGCTTGCTGGCCTGCAGGATCATACTTAACTAACTTTCTTATTCAACCAGGACTACTCACCTAGGGAATGGTGCTACCCATAGTGGATTGAGCCCAACTACTTCAAGACAATTCCCTGATAGACATAGCCATGGACCAATCTGATATAAGCAACTTCTCAATCAAGGCTTCTCCACTTAGATGATGGTAGGCTATGTCAAGTTGACAGTTAAGGCTCACTGGGACACAGTGGCTCCTCCACATCTGGGCAGATTTGCCTATTCCCTATTCGAGTTGGCTCCTTGATGGAAACAGGTAAACCATGAAGAGGACATTCTAGCCACCTGGCCAGTGACTAACCTAAGCAGAGGGGCTCACAGCCACTGGGTACCACTTCTCTGAGCTTGTTGCAGACAAGAGCTGTTCTCCAGGGCTCAAGAAAGAAACCGAGTCAGCAATCTTGCCCCTACTCATCTTTGTCTAGCATTTGATTCTGAGTCTACAATACAAATGCTCTAGAGGATCTTAAGCATGCAATCCTGCTGACTTATGGAAATCTACTGCTGGGATGGAAGTTTCTAGCCCTGAACAAGGTGTTTAAAATTCATACTCCGACTTGCTCGACTGGCAGCTTAATAAGATACCAATTACTAAGTAAAAACCACCACCAATTGAATACAGAATCAACCCTCAGGTGATATCATCTGAGACAATAATTAGCAGAAATCAATTCCCCCATTCTCTACTGTTGTTGCTTTAAATAACTCCTCTGAGCCAGTCACGGTGTTCCCAGCCTCTCCAGAAACTGCAGCAGGAGTGTCATGAGTTCCAGACCAGCCTGAACTGTCTCAAAACTCAAAACAAAACCTGCCTCTCCTGGCATCTCCCGGTTAGTAAGTCCACAGAGGCCACGTTAGCAAGCTTACTAACATAGCAGCACTGGCTCAACAATTAAGTTCCCTTGCAGCCTCTCCCATCGTCACTCACTTGAGTGACCTGGCGTGTCCAATCACTCAACAAATGTTCATTGCACATCTATGATGTGATAGGATATGGGAGGTGCTGGGTGCACACCAGTATGTGACATCAGTCCAAAGCATGGCTTTACGATGCTGCTTTTATACCTTGCTGTGTCCTGTGTTGGTTGTACCACATAAACCAACACAAGGATGGCTCTCCTTGTTCTTCATAAAACATCCATGCCTTCCCCCATGGATGCAAGTGGATGTCTCCAGCTAGGAAGGACAGACCAGCAGAACATACTCTCCTTCCTAAGGGTAAGAGAACAACAGACCATGCAATCCACACCCAGGGCCATGGTAGCAGGTGTATGGGAGGAGACAGCATTCTAGGCATCATACCCATGTCGACAATGCTGACCAGAGAGCCCTTGGAACCAAATCTCTGGACCAAAGGTCTGAAAACTTGTGATTTCCTCTTATTCTGAAATAGTATTTATTTTTTGTGCCAACATTTTTGCTTGTTCTTTCTTGCTGTTGTTTTGTTTTGAAACAGGGACTCTCTATGTATCCCAGGCCGGCTTTAAATTCAGAATCCTCCTCCAGCTCCAGCCTCCTATGTGCTGATTCCTGGTCTATGCCACCACACCTGGTCCTGTTTGTTTTTCTAAAAAAAAAAAAAAAAAAAAGACTCTCAGAATGAAATGAGCCTCAGAAGCCACAAAGCTCGAATATGCCGTGGATGAACGTTTAGAGACTCAAACTAGAAATCCAGCAGCTTCCACTAGCAGAGAGTCGTGCACCTACGGCACCTACAGAGGTGCCCAGAGAGGTCTAGCTGCGCCCTAATCCATGAACTGTTGAAACGGGTCACCTGTAGGCCTTGCTTTTCTCATTGTGGTGGGAACTTTCTGATGAGAGCAGCTTACAGATGGAATGGTTTGTTCTGGCTCACAGCTCAAGGGTCACGGTGACAAAGACATGACAAGGGGAGCCTGGGGCTGCGGCTCATACTGCATCCACAATCAGGAAGCAGAGACAGATGAAGGCCACTGTTCAGCTTACCTCCTTTTAGTCAGTCCAGGACCCCAGTTCATGGGCTCACACTGCCTATATTTAGGGTGAGTCTTTGCTTTTCCTGGAAACACTCTCACAGATACATTCAGAAGTGTGTTTCCATGTTGATTTTAAATCCTAGACAAATTGGCAATCAAAATTAACTATTGTGTTGGGGGTGGGGGTTTAGCTCAGTGGTAGAGCACTTGCCTAGCAAGCGCAAGGCCCTGGGTTTGGTCCTCAGTTCTGGGAAAAAACAAAACAAAACTATTGTGTCACCCTGACACAGTAAAAGGATCTTGTTGTGGAATAATCTTTTTGTACACTGTGAAGATGTGTCACTCTGATCGGTTTAATAAGAATCCAAATGGCTAACAGCTAGGCAGGATTTCTAGGCACAGAGGACACTAGGAAGAAGAAGAGCGGAGACGCCAGGAGACAGAGAGCAAGCAGGATGGGCAATACAGAGATGAGGTAATTAAGCCACGAGACAGAAAGCAAATTAATAGAAATGGGTCCATTTAAGTTATAAGAGCTGGTTAGAAACAAACCTAAGCTATTAGCCTAGCTTGCATAATTAATAATAAGTCTCTGTATCATTATTGGGGAGCCAATGGTCCCAACAAAAAAGTCCAACAGCAGATCTCTGCTGTTGTGATTAGGTGAAGAGTCTTAAGATAAAGAAATGATCCTGGATCAGGTGGTCCTGATGAGGGAAGAGAGAGATGATAGAGCAAGAATAAGGGCAGATGTGACCTTGGACACAAAAGTCAGAGAAATGCAGCCAGAAGCCAAGGTCATTGAACAACCACCTGAAGCTGGAAAAGGCCTGGAAACAGACCTCCCTGGAGCCTCCAGAAGGAATACAGCTTTCCACATACCTTGACCTTAGGACTTGTGACCCCTAGGATTGCAAGCATGTCACAGTGCCGGGTTTCAAACCCAGAGCCTTGCAAATGCTAGGCAAGCAAGTCTTCCACTGAGTCACAACCAAAGCCCAAAGGGGTATGGCTTTAAGTCACCAAATTTTTAGCCTGTTACAGCTGCAAAAAGAAACTCATGCACCTGCTTTTGCCTGGAAGCAGCTATCTCATCTCACAGTGAACCAGCAGGATTCATGCTGGGTCTCATCTACTGTCATTACCAAGCAGAATTAACTACAAGACTTGTATGGGGCCTGGTGGAACATGAAAATGGGAAGCCTCTTGTTCAAAAATATATAAGCTGTGAAGAGGCTGGCACAGGGGCATGTATCTTTTATCCCTGCTTAGGGGGCACAGCCAGGCAGATTCCTGTGAGTTTTAGGCAAGCCAGGATACATGATGAGACCCTGTTTTTAAAAAAATGTAAAAGTGTCATTAAAGGTACTAGAGGGCTGTGGAGATGGCTCAGTGGCTAAAACATTTGCCCCACAAGCATGAGAACCTGACCTTGGATCTCCAGAACCCAGAGTGGCACACGACTATACCAGTGAGCTGGGAGGCAGACAGGAGAATCCCAGGAAGCTACAGCCCAGTGGACCTGGCATGTGCAACCCTGATAAAATTCTGCATCAAACAAAGTAGAAGGTGAGGACAGGGCTCAAGGTTAGCCTCTGACTCTTACATGCATGCACGTTCACACACATGCACACACACACACACACACACACACACACGTGCAATCACATACACAGAGTGGGGGGAGAGACAGAGACAGACAGACAGACAGAACAACATGCAGGTTCCATTGTGACGCCCGCATTACTTACAAAGCTCAAGGTAGAAGATAAAATGACTAAGGACCTCAAGACAATGAAAACTGAGCATGAAGCCAAGCTTGGGTCTTTTGACTGACTGCACAGGAGACACACGTGTGGAGCAGGGGGATGTTCCTGAGGCTGGGGTAGCAGGATCAAGGTGAAGAAGAATCAAAGTGGAGAGTAGAGGTGGGGACAGTATATGGGAGGGTGTGGAGAGAGGAAAGGGAAGGTAGAAATGTTGTAATTATAACTTCAAGCAAGCACACACACACACACACACACACACACACACACACACACACACGTGCACACACAGAAAGAAAGATCATAGTGGCAAAATCAGGCCAGGGTCAAGGATTCAATCAGTCACAGAAAGGTTTAAAATTAGAAGGCTCTAGATTTTCCTAATGCTGTGACCCTTTAATATGGTTCCTCATGTTGTGGTGACCCCCAACCATAAAATTATTTCTGTTGCAACTTCATAACTGCAATTTTGCTACCATTATGGATCATAATGTAAATATTTTTGAAGCTAGAGGTTTGTCAAAGAGGTCATGACCCACAGGTTGAGAACCACTGCTCTAGAGAAAGCATACATGAGACCCACAGCCAGTCAGCCCAGGTAGGGAATCAGGAGACAGCCCCTCGATCTCAAAATAGAGCCTGAACAGTACAGGCTGTGGCCTCAGATTGGGATGTGGGGAGGAGAACATCCCCAATTCATATCATAGTGGGAATTAAAAGATAAGCAAGAAAAAAAGTAGAGAAACCTCAGAGATCAGAAATGAGTGGACCAGAATCTGGGGGTTCCAAGCTCCATGGGGGCTTAAGGACTGTTTAAGAATTGGAAAAAAGAGACGTGTTGAAGGGAAAGAAAAACACACCTGCAGAGACCCAAGTTAATGAATGTTTAGCTAAACGCCCATTAGCCCTTCTTAATTATTGACTTTAATATTCATAAAAATTTAATCTCATTCAAAAACTAATCTGAGGATTGACTTTTCTCACTTCCAGAAAATTCTTAAGTATGCACAATGCAAGCCAAGAAATCATAGCCAACCATAAATTAAATAAAGCTTAAAGCTAAGCAGTTTCAAAGCGGAGTTATAAAAACTTCTCTCTGACTTTTTTGGGAGACATAGAATTACTTTATTTGGAACGTAAGAGCATTTTAATATATTTGGTACCAAAGAAAAAATTTCTATCTAGAAAAAAAAAAAAAAAGGTCCTTTGGATGAATTCAGAGCAAGGGTTTCAAGATGCTATTCTTCCAACAAAGCTCATCCCATAAAGTTTAGCTGACGCCAGGGAGAGGCTGGGTGCTGCCTTGCTAGGAGGAGCGTCCCTTCCTGCTGTCACCGTCACTCCGGGTATGTGGCTAGAAAGCCAAGATCTGCAAAAGATGCAAGGTTCCAGTGTTGGGGGATGGAGAGCAGGAAAGGAAAACTGATCATATACGTATAGAGAGGGAAAGGTGGGGACTGTTAGTGGTTGTTGTTCCTGTTGCTGTGGTAAAATACCTCATGAAGAGGGAAAGGGCTTATTTTAGTTCAGAATCTGAGGGTACAGTCAACCATGAGGGAGTCATAATGGCAGGAGGTTGGGGCAGCTGCTCACACTACATAGACAAGAATCAAGAGAGCTAATGCTTGTGCTCCACTCACTGTCTCCCTTTTATACAGTCCAGGATCCCAGCCCAGGGGATGGTGCTGCCCAGAGTGGGTAGGTTTAGCTCAGTCGGTAGAGCATGAGACTCTTAATCTCAGGGTTGTAGGTTCGTGCCCCATGTTGGGTACCAGAAATTGGTGAAATTATTAAGGCCACTCCACGTAGTTAAAAGAGAGGTTTATTTTGTGGGTTAACTTACAAGTGAAGGGACAGGTTACAGGGTCTGGGAAAGGTGTGGTGTAGTCCAGCCATGTTCTCTGGAGAACTCTGCTCGGTCTACCTTCAGCGTCCTGGGTCCAGGAACCAAGAGAGCCCAGGCATCCGGATCTCGGGTCTTCAGCGTCCTCTCTCAGCCCTGCCTTGTAGGTGTGACCGTTACTGAAGCCTCAATGGGGGTTGGAACTTCCAGATCAAAGCTGGAATGGCTACCCACTACAGTTTATCCTAACTGGCATGCCCAGAGGCTTGTCTCCAAGGTGACTCTAGATCTCAAGTTGACAATGGAGATTAACCATTGCAAAGCTAGTCTCTCACCTATACATAGTCAAGGGACTCCACATCCCATGGCACTGAGTGGGGAAAAGGAGGCCAGAGCTGGCCATATGTGGGTTCTGGGTGAGGTCAAATGAGGTCTTGTGGGTGGGTTGGATAGTAGCCTCCAACACAAAGGTGCTCACACCCCAACCTCCAGAGTCTGTAACTTAACCCAATTTAAGTCAGGGTCTCTGCAGGTGTCATTAAGTGCAACCTAAGGTTGAGATCATGGGGCTTAACCAAGTGACCCTTAAACCCAGTGACACATGTACTGTAAGAAATAGAAGATACATGCCACTGTGGGCCGAGCAGTGATGAGGTTGTGGGACAGAGGGGAGATGATGGTAACACAGGAGATGAAGGGAAGGAAATGGGGAGACAGAATCAGAGACTGGGGCAATGTGGCCACAAGCCGAAGGATGCACGGAAACACCGGAAGCTGGAGCAGGCAGGGAGCCCCCTCCTCAGGAGCCTTCAGAGGCAGCATGGCCCTGATGACACCTTGATTTTGGACCTCGGGTTTCAGAACAGCCAGAGAATAGTCTATACCACCCAGTAGATGAGCATTTTGCTCTGTGTTTGTCATGGCGACCCTAAGAAACTAATACACACTGACTTCTGCCGTTCTTGTCACAGGAAAATGAGGAGGCCCCCTGTGTGAGTCAACCACACAGATTAAAGGCACATCTACCTTTGTATATACAAAAGTGTACTATTAGTCATCACAATAAGAAAATAATAGGCATGTAACGGAAGCCAGAGGAGAAGTCATACCAATTATACATTACTAGCTAGGACACTGGGTCCAGATGAGGGTAGATTCCTCTTGCCTTTCTTAGGCTCCTTTCCTCACTTGTGAATAGTTTTATTAAGCTATAAAAGTGCTGAATTGGTGGGCTAGAGAGATGGCTCAGTGGTTGGGAGTACCGGTTACTCTTCCAAAGGACCAGAGTTCAATTCCAGGTACCCACATGGCTGCTGACAACTGTTTGTGACTCTAGTTCCAGAGGATCCAACACCTTCATACCAATGTACATAAAAAAATAAATAAATAAAAACAAAAGAAATTAACAATTCCAATATGCTTTTTTTTTTTTAAAGCCGAATGAGAGCTTTTTGTGCTTAATAAAGCCAGAGGTGAAAGCTAGCCGAGGAACCAAGACCCCTAAACCCAACACAAGACTCTCAGTCCTTCCGCCCAAAGCCTCCTGGGCACTTGACATCCCTACCAATTTGGAACACCGAGGTCCCATGAGAATTGCCACAACTTGTTTTAACCCATTGTTTCCCAAGAATTTTCTCCCCTCCACTGGCCAGCTGCAGAACTGGGTAGTGTCAAATGATCAGAGTCAAGGTCCTGAGGGAGGCCCCTCCTCCACTGCACGCTCCCTCCTCCCACACCCACAGCCCCAGGGCTGCCTGTCACCACCAGGCCAGCCTCAATACCTGAGTGACTTCTTTTACTCCCTACAAGCTCCACAGACAGATGGCTGGTGAGGCTGTGGCTCAGGTTACAAGTCGCCAGCCTGGCAGAGCCCTCCATACACCAGAGGCCCCCCTTTCTGTGAACATCTCAGGCTCCCTACATGTTTCCAGATAGTCACAAGGTCAAGGCAGGGTTTCTACCTCGGACTCCTTTTCTCCTGCCCCAGTCCAGAAAATTATAATACACAGGCTCTGGACTCATACCAAATTGCTGCTAAGGGCTCACTTGATAGTTAGACCTTAGAATGTTGTACCCTGATGTGGCTTCTGCTGGAGTTGAGAGAGCTATCCTCAGTTCTTCCAGAACCTTCCATAGACATGCCCTCTTTACCAAAAACTACTTTGTGTTCATTTTAATAACCGCTGAGCAGCTCTCTGCTGACTAGAGGACTCTGATGGTTACTTCACTAACTCACCTCTAAAACCAACAAACACAAAATAGTTTGGAAGGTTCTGGACCAATGGCTCAGCAGCTAAGAACACTGGGTGCTCTTGCAAAGGATCCACACATGGTGGCTCACCACCCAACCATCTGTAACTCCAGTACCAGGGAATCCAGTTTCCCTTTCTGGCCTCAAAGGGCATCAGGCATCAGGAGGTACACACACATACATGCAGACAAAACATGCAATCACATAAAATTATTATTTTTATAAATCTTTATAAAAATTGGTTTGACACAAATTTGTCAAGCGAAAGTATGTTAGTTAAGAATTAATTCTTTCCCCTATTATTTTATGCATCAAAAGCACACAGATGCCACTACCAATCGGCACTTGGGATCGACGTGACCAACCGGACTAGTGAACTGAGGGGTTGTTCCTAGAGCCCAGAGCAAGGAAATCAGATTTTAATTTGCCTCTGCTTTGCTCGGCTTTTGGAAATATTAATAACTGATAAACAGGATACAAGGCAGTTCCTTCAACCTTAGACACTGCAGGTTGGCAATCACTGCCGCGAGGCATAAGGAATGAATGGAACCCATGGACATCAGTCTGGGAAACAAGGAGACCAGTCACAGAAATGCATCACCCCAAACAGTTAACTAGCCAAGCAGCTCCCAACCCTGGTCCCACTCTCCTAACATGTATACCAATTAGCTTGCTCAGCCCTGAAGGGGATTACAGCGAGTGTGTCTCATCCTCTCTGGCGAGCAGGGGAGGCATTTAATAAGCATTTGTCAAATAAATGAACGGTGATCCACATTTTTTAAGACAATTAATTTTTACAATGCACACTGCCCAGCCAGACTCCTGGTGAAAAATCTCACAACTACGTCTAAGGCAGGAATTAATCAAAGAAGTGAGCGCAGCTGCTGTTCCAGGGGGATGGTGGGACTTAGGTGATTAGGCTGACAGGGGCCATGGTGGGGGGCTCACCCTGAAATGACCCTGCTCCTCCAAGTGTTAATCATCCTCTTCTTTTTGTGAACATCTCCCCCATGGAGCCCTTGCTGGCCAGGCTGTGATTATCACTCTCCCTGGAACCCTATGCCATGCCCAGTAAGTGCCACACATCATAGGACGGAGGTCACTAAGGGCTGTAGTAAGACACTGTGGGTATTGAGGCAGGACCCTCAGAGGACGTGAAGAAGGTGAATGGTGAATGGGCAGAGAAAGAAGGAATCCCTGTTCTTTCCCTTCTTGTTATGTTTTGGGTTGGGTGGTGCTGGGGATGTGACTGGATCTTTATGCATGCTGGGAAATGGTCTACCATTGTTCTGTGATGGCTCACATCCCCCAGACCAAGTTGGGCATTGTTGATGGAAACACCAATTTGAATAAAGACACAAGCCAAGTGTGGTGATGTGTTCCCATAACCCCAGTACTCAGGAGGTTTGGGCAGAAGGAAGCCAGCCTGGACAATACAGGGAGACTCAGTCTCAACAACAAAACAAAAACTCAATGGCACAGAGGTAGAAATTATCTGCAAGAATCTGGCCAATTACACTTAGCTAAGCCAAGCCATGGGGAGTTTGGCAGGCATGCTTGCTGAGTCCACCCTGATGCATCCAAACTTATATCCACACAGTTCCATGATCCATCCAGCATTGCAGCCCTTCATCACAAAATCTCTTAGACCTTAAAAAAAAAAAATAGGTAGATTTCCCACCCACTATGCATAGAAATTACTTCAGAGTTAGAAAAAAAAAATGGGCTTTTTTCTACTCACCCCAAAGTCATTTTCTTGAAGGTAAAAATTTGAGAATTATATGTCAAGAAATATTTACAATTTCACAGTAGAGAGTGAGGTTCACTCTCTGTTCAGAGTATCACTAGAAAGGAATCTGGGAGCGGTGGGTTCCTGGGATGGGAGGGAGAAAGGACTGGAGCAGAGGGGATGTTGTGATAGAGAATACAAGTCCCATGACAAGTGAGAAACCATCCAGTGGCCAAAAGTGGACTCTGCTGTGAGCCAGAAAAGTCTATGACATCACAGGTTTTCTACAGGACAGAAACTTATACCTGCCAGGGGACCCAGGGAGCTTTCTTCACTAAGGGACAGTCAAAAGGCCCAACAAGAGGCTTGAGATGCCTCAGTGTATCAAGCACTTGCTTCCAGAGCATGAGGACCTAAGTCTGGATCCCCTAGCCTAATTAATGAGTTTCAGGCCAATGAGAGACCCTCCCTCACAGAGGAACTGCACTCCTGGGGATGACACTTGAAGTTCCCCTCCAGCCTCCACGTATGTGTCCACACACACGTACACACATAAACACAGCCTTTCCTTTGGATGACCAACCATTTTGATTTTCCCAGAGCCATTGAGTTAGTGCCCAGGTTGCCTGGATCACAAATGAAGGACAGCTGAGCACACAGCAATGGGGCTTCACGAGGGGCTTTCTTATAGTTAGTATTGAAAGGATCAGTACCAGTCTGTGATGAAATATTGTGTCCCCCAACATATTGTGCACCCTACTAAAGCTTATCTGAGGATCAGAGGAAAAAGCCAGCCACTATAGTAAACATAGAAGTCAGGCAATGGTAGCACACACCTTTTATCCTAGCATTTGGGAGACAGAGATCCATGCGGATCTCTGTGAGTTCAAGGCCACACTGGGAACAGAGCCAGGTGTGGTGGCACACGCCTTAAATTCCAACCCTAGTTAACCATAAAGGTCTAGAGGTCTGTACAGACAGACAGGAAGTGACAGAGCTGGGCAGAAAGAGGAAGTGATGTAGCTAGGCGGAGAGAGGAAGTGAGATGGCAGAACAGAAAGGCACATAGGCATGGGTATACAGGAAATAGGTCTCTTTGGAGGCTGAGGAGTCGGTAAGGTGAGATTGGCTGTGGCTTTTCCTATTCCTCTGATCTCTCGGTTTTCACCCTAATATAAGACCGTTTAGCAATTCGTCTTACACCAGTCCTAACCACAACCATAGGGGCTCAAGGGTCAGGTTCACTCGGTGCCACCCAACGTGTGGCATTTGCACATCCAGCACAGATCCCCTCCCCAGGGGCGTCTATTAAAGATGCGGAATGTCAGGCTTCTGAGTGAATGACTCCAGGCCCAAACTTCAGGCCCATCCCCTAAGCAGTCATACACGAGGGGAGCAGAACCACTGGATGGAATTTGTCCCTTACCCTATCTGTGTGTGCACTGTTTCTTTTGTCTTTACACCCAGGGGAACCTTCCAAATTCAGTGCTGGTCGAATGACAGCATTTTGTGCACAATGATGGCACTGCCCTCTAAAAGGCTACAGACACCAGTGAAATCCACGGCCCATTTCCTGTCTCCTGGTTTCAAGAGAGGGTAGGGTAACCTAGAACCTCTGGACCTCAAGAGGCTGCTGTGTTTGGCTACAATTTCCCAACCACAGCACAACAGAGCGCCCTTGCCAGACCATGCTTGACAGCGAGGCCAGGGCACAACAGCCTGCCTAGCAGAAGCCCGGATGTCACAACCAAGGAAGTTTCCCAGAGTGCCCAGTTAAGAACCAGTAGCCTGGACAAAGGAGAGACATCCTTGCAGGAGTGAGGGCAAGCCTCCTGCCAGCTAAGGAGTTCATTAAAGTCTTGAAAACAACGAGGCCAGGTTGAACCCTGCAGGCTGCCGGAGAGAATCAGCTGGGTGACCAAGGGCTATCCCACGTCTAAGGGGAAGCCTTCTGTCGGTGACACTAATGAAGACAAGCAGCCTCCAGCTGCTGGGAGCTTGTACCATCTGCCCCTGCACCCACAGCCGCTCTTTATTATTTAACCCACAGAAAGCAATAGAGGCTTTGGCCTTTTATTCCTGTGCCATTATGAGTCATATCAGACGCTTTCTAATGGCATTGTTTAAAAAAAAAAGGTGGGGGGAGGGGATTGTTCGTTTGTTAGGATAACCAGGGTAATCCATCTGCACACTCCTCAGCCATCTAACAGAAGGCGTGAAGCCGTCCCAGGCGGGGAGGGGGGGCACTTGACGCTCCGCCCCCACTGCAGGGGAGTGCTGTTTACTATTTGTGTCACAGCACAAAGCTTGGGGACTGCCAAAAGCCGCCCATGTCTGCCTCCAGGCTAGGCTGAGCCTTCCCCACCCGTACTGCAGGGAAGGAAGGTGAACCCCTCTATATCCTGACAATTCTAAGATGTGCTCTTGACCTCTTCCCAGCACAGTTCAGCATCTTGAAAAGCTGGATTTGGGGACTGGTAACCGGCAAGCACCAGGCCCTAGGCTTCATCCTCAGAGTAGCATGAACTGGGTGTGGTGGTACACGCCAGTAATCCCAGCCTTCTGCAGGAAGGAGTTAGAGTTGTCCTTGGATACAGAACAAGTTTGAGCCCAGCCTGATTCCATGTGATATTGCCTCAAAACAAAACAGCTGTGCACACCACAGCACCTGTCAGAGGACAACTTCTCTGGAGTTGATGCTCTCCTTCCAACATGTGGATCCCAAGCTTAGCCGCAAGCGACTGGACACACCAAGCCATCTCGCCAACCTGCTTTTGCTTTTTCTTCTGAGATAGGGTTCCAATGTACCTTACCCAGGCTGATTTCAAACTCTCCTCATGGCCTAGACTGGCCTGGAACACATGATCCTCCTGCCTCAGTTTCCAAGTACACACCACCATGCCTGGCTTAAACATATGTCTTAAATCTACCAGTCTGAATTAGCATTAGCAGGGCCCCAGGCACAATACTGTGCAAAAAAAGAAAAAGAAAAAAAAACTCCCTTGAGTTCAAGTGATTTGAAAAACAAAGGGAAAGTATCAGATTCAAACCACAAGGGATGTGTTAAGAAATAATTCCTCTTCAGTTTATTCCATTATTTTTCTATGTATTTGAGGATCATATGATGTACAGACATGTATATGTATGCATATGACTTCCTTTATGGATATGTATAACATATGCTCAAACTAAGCCTAAAAGAGTTTCCACTTTTCTTTTGGGTTCTGTGTGTCTGTGTGTGTGTGCGCCAACACCAAGTATATTTCCTCCACCTTATGTTTTGAGGCAGGCTCTCTCACTGGACCTGAAGCCAACTGATTCAGTGTGGCTGGCCAGTGACTCCTGGCCAGAGATCCTGTCTCCACCTTCATCTGGGATGACAGTGTCCACCCTGAGACTTGGCTTTTATACCTGGATTCTGAGGAATCGAACTCCATCCTCATTCTCCCAGGACAAACAATTTTCAGATGGAGCCGCCTCCCGCCCTAAAAGAGTTTTTTTTTTTAATTGGCATAAGCTAGATTTTTGAAGTATACATGGGTATTATAGTTTGGGGCAGCTTTTCTTCTCTCTTGGAGGGTCACAAAATAAGAGTACTCCCCTGGGCTGGCAGGGCCTTAGGCTCAGATGGGAAATTATGCTCTCTGACCTCGCTCGGTCTAGCCTAGATGTCTAATGTTTTACAGTAGGGCCCTTTCTTCAGTGACCAGCCCACAGCTAGTCACTGCCTTCTAGATCTGCCTTCTCAACCTTGTTTTCCTCCACTGGGCTCTTCCTGAGTCCTGCATTAGGAGGGAGCAGAGCCCAATCCCCTCAGCATTAGTTAGGCCTCTCCCTAATTCTCCCCAACTCACGTGTGCCCCTCCCCCAGCTACAGCAAGTCTGAAACAAAGGACATGGCTGGCTGAGCAGGACATCTGGGGGTGATGTGCCTCTCCCGCCACCAACCAAGTCACAGCAGCTGTGGTGGACTATGAGTCGGGAGAAAACCCTCCATGGTACCCAGAGATGCTTCCCCAGGTGATGCTAAGTTGACAAGCATCAGTCCATCCACCTTTAAACCAAATGTCTGTCTTTCTTGGAAGCCAGTTTACCCCCTGGGGGCTGTGTGTGCTCTTAATTCCTCAGGGAACTGCTGTGTTCCCTAGAGGTTCATCTGTCAGGAGCTCACCCCATGTGGCATTATTAAGGTTGTAGAGCCTTTAAGGGGTGGAGTTAAGTGGTCACGATGGAAGCAACCACTATTAACAGTTCGAAGTATTTTCTTCTAACATGTTTTTGTGTGTCAGACACAAACATACACATAGATAAATGTATATGTACATATGTACATATTGACACACATGTATATTCACAAACCCATCTTCATAGAGATACATGCATGGATGTCTATAAAGCTAAATTATATATATATATCTGTCTATAAAGCTAAATTATATATATATGTCTATAAAGCTAAATTATATATATATCTGCATGTTTGCTTACGTAAATATTAATTTGAAAACAAATACATTTGCATGTATTCTTATATACTTACATAATTATAGTGGCTCATGATTGTATTTTATATCAGGCAGGTCACTCAGGAACATACTGGATGACTTGGTGGCCTGTCACAGGCACCTTCTGAGCCGCCATGGCCACTTCAGCTGTCCCCCCTTTGCTGTGTGGTATCCACCGTGAGGCTGTGCATTTGACACATCTTCCTGAGAAACTTACAGGATACCTCTACACTCACTGGCATAGATCACACTCTTTGTTGTTATTGTTGTTGTCTGTTTGTTTGCTTTTCCAGAAAAGGTTCCTCTGTGTTGCCCTGGCTGTCCTAGAACTTGATCTGTAGCCGAGGCTGGCCTTGAATTTAGAGATCCCCCGCCTCTGCCTCCTGAGTGGTGGAATTAAAGGTGCGCCGCCGCTGCCGCCACCCAGCCTAGATGACATTCCTATGCATGTCTCATTAAGCACTGATGAGGATGTTTCCATAACATCCCTTCCTAAAAGGGCAAGCTGGGTCAGAAGGAATGGACACACTTCATTTTGACAGACATTGCCAAGCCACATTCCTGAGAGCGGTCTCCATATTTCGCTGCCATCACAGGTAAATGGAAATTCTTTATTTTGCCCAGTGCTGAGGGTTAGTCATGGATCCTCATCAATGTCCCGATGTGGATGCTGAAATAGCAGCCTCACCCGCTGAGAAGCAGATGTTTGAACATCCCAGCCCTGCACCTACCTCCATTTCATCAGCTGTGAAACAGACACACTTCCAGCTGAGCGTGGTAGCGCACGCCTTTAATCCCAGTACTCAAGGGGCAGAAGCAGGCAGACTTCTTGTCTCAACCCTGTCTCAAAAAAACCAAACCAAACCAACCCTCCCCTCCAAAAGACACGCTACAGAGAGCTAAATTGATGTCGGAATGCTACATGTGAAGCATGTGACAGGGAACCTTCGTCTCACACTGAAGTTTAGCTGGCCTCTGGAACGTCTCAATGAAAGTGATCTCTCTCCCTCTTTCCCTCCTCTCTTTCCCTGCCCCCTCATTTCCTAGCCACACAGTTCCCGCCTGGCTCCCCACAATTATTTGCCTTTTGTTTCCTTCCTTGGGCCTCCCGACCATGAACCTTCCTCCTTACCACAGTAACCCATCTTTCCCTGCAGGAACCCTTCCTTGGGCCCAAATCTGACTGGCTTTTTTCTGTAGGTGGTTCTTGAGCCCACCTGCCTTGCCCAGGCTTGATGAGGAATGCCTGTGATGTGAGTGAGTCCACAGTCACAGCACTTATGTCCCACCACATGAGCCAACACAGAAAGCAAAGGACATAGTCTAGTGTGACTCTCTGGTGGCTCATCTACTGTCCAATCCATTTGAGGAGCTTACACCCAGGCTGGTGGCGGTTCACTAGCAAGCCTTGGATGGTTGTGTGCACCCTCTTTACTGTTTGAGAAATGCAAAGAGACACTTCCCTGGTCTTTTGCTGTAATTTCCCTGCTCTATGTTTGTCCAGAATCTTCTCACCACACCTTCAATCACATGAACTTGTCTGGAGGTAGCTGACTCACTGTAGACAGGAGCATGGCTGCCCCGGCTGCTCAGTGACTTCGGCAGGACTCCTCAGTGACGTCTGGAGATGACTTCGTTCCCAGCCCCTGGTCCTCACGACTGGTTTGCACTTGGGTACAGATCAGCATTGAGGGGGTCGGGAGATGGCTTGGTTGGTAAAGTGCTTGAATCACAAGCATGAAGACCCAGTCCTCAAAACCCACGTGAAAAAGTCAGGCATGGTGAGGAATGCTCGCAATCCCAGGGCTGGGGAGGCAGAGACCGCAGGGTCCTGGAGCTTGCTGGCTGACCTGCCTAGCCAAATCTGCCAGCTCCAGGCCAGTGAGAGACTCTGTCCCAGAAAACAGTGTGGGGAGAGGAAGATGGCTCAGCGGGTAAAGACAGTTGCCACCTCACGATCTAAGTTCAATCCCAGGGTCCCAAATAGAGGAAGAAAGGAGCCAACTCACACAGTTGTCGTCTGATCCACACGTGTGCCGTGGCACACCTGTGGACACACATAATATACACACACAGCTGGGTAGTGTAGTGCACACCTTTAATCCCAGCACTCAGAATGCAGAGGCAGGTACATCTCTGAGATTCTGAGACCATCCTGGTCTACATAGCAAGTTCCAAGCCAGACAGGGATACATAGTGAGACCCTGCCTCAAAAAGCCATAAATAAATATGTGATTTTTTTTCTTTTCCCATTTTTATTTATTTTTTTTTTAAGATTTATTTATTTATTATGTATACAGTGTTCTGTTTGTATGTATGTCTGCACACCAGAAGAGGGCACCAGATCTCATTATAGATGGTTGTGAGCCACCATGTGGTTGCTGGGAATTGAACTCAGGACCTCTGGAAGAGCAGTCAGTGCTCTTAACCTCTGAGCCATCTCTCCAGCCCTAAATATGTAATTTTTAAAAAATCAGAGTAGATGGCTCCTGGGGAATGACCCCCAAAACTGACCTCTGGCTTACACACACACACACACGAATACTCATACAAACACACAAACAAAATTAAGTTTGCAATGCAATTTCTACCATTTTCCTGCACTATGATCACCCATGCCCAATTCCAGTGCCTAAAAGTGAAGGGCAATGCCATCAGCCACAGGCCACCAGAAGAGGCTCTTCCAGCAGCAGGGAAGGTCGGAGGAGGTCAGAGTTGGCGCTGAGCAGGATCAAAGCCGCTTTCAGATGATGCTTCAGCTGGGTACAGTGACCTTTCAGTCCGTGTTTATTTGGGAATGACCTTTAAGCAGCAATCAGCAAGAATGAAATGCTTCAAAGGAATAAATTAGATAATGCAGATGTCCCCCAGTGGTAAGTTACACCCAAGGCATCCAGCGGACAATGAAAGCGGCCCTGCCCTGGGAAGCCAAGGGCTAGGCCACCCATTAGATTAACAAGCGAACACAGGGTCTTCACAGCCTCTGTCCAACAGACAATAGGGAATCTGAAGGCAGGGTGACCTGAGCAAGAAACATGATTAGTTCCAGAATTAAACCTCAAAGATGAGCTGATGTTTCATTCTGAGTCTATCGGAGTGAAGGATGCCCAACTGTGCTTTACCATCCCAGGATTGGGAACCCCCAAGGTCTGGGCACAGCTGTGGTGGGGGAACTGTGTGGGCTCCATCCTGCCTCATTCCCATGAAGTGAACTGACTCATTGCTGAGGGTCGTCCTCACACTGGGCTCTCTTCTCTGCTAAGTGCTGGGGAGGCTGAAATGCTAGAGAAATTAAGCCTGCAGTGTCAAAGACGGAGAAAACTGACCGATGTCTCCACAGTTTTGTCTGTGTATATAACATATATACACAGTATATAACATATACTCTGTATGTTCCGATTGTCCCCTCCCGTTCTTCTGTTTCCCTTTTTCTCCCATATTGCACTCCATTCACAACAGCACTCCCAGACAGCACCAAAGAGAGGTCCGCCTTTCATGAATCCCTCGTGCTGAAGTAGAAATAGAACAATGTCCCAAAAGAGAAGTCAGAGAAGCCGGGTGTGAGGGCACACGGGAAAAGTGGAGGCAGGAAGATCAGAAGTGCATCTGTGGCTACCGAGAAGCCCAAGGCCAGCCTGGGCTACATGAGATGGAGGAGAACCATTCAGAAACAAGGCTGGACCCCAGTCCTGGGGTGAATACCTCTTTCCCCAAAACAGGAAGACACGTGTTGGGAAATCCACCAAGGAGAAGGGATCTTTTCCTCTTGGAAGAGGGATTTCCACAACCTGGCTCAGTTACCTCTTCCTGACTCAGCTTCCCCAAGGCAGGACCTTGAGAGACACCATCAGGAGACCATGACGCAGTGTCTGAGTGAGGAGGCATACAGCCCTGAGATGGCATCCCTGGGACAGCAGGACAGCTGATGGGGGACCTTCTTTCGGAACAAGGAAGGCAGAGATTTTTAAGATCTCATGCCTGAGAAATGGATCTCTGGGCTCAGTAAGGAGATGAAAGAGAATGTGTGTCACCCTCCGCCTATTACTTACAATGGTTTGGAAACTGAGTGACATCTAAATTGAGCTGTGATCACATAACCCCCTTCCCCACCAAGAAAAGTGAATAGAGACAAACAGTCCTTGTACAGAAGTGCGCCTGGAAACACCACTCATGACAGCCAAGAGACAAGAGCAACCCACACGCCCAAGGGCTAGTGGATGGATAAACATATAGGGTATATATCTATGCAGTAGAATATTATTCATTCATGAAAATGAAGTACTGATACATATCACAGTGAAAGAAGCCAGACACAAAGGATCATGTCCTGTGTGATTCCACAAACATACAAAAGCCACAGGAGAAAGAGGAGCTGTGGTTGCCGGGGCTCCCGGAAGAGGGAACAGGTAGAAAGTGCTTAATGGATACAGGGTTTTATTTTAGGATGACGAAAAGTTTTGGATGTACATGAAGGTTGTGGGTGTGAATCCTGTCAATGGCATTTAATCATTTGTTGAAAATGACTACGGTGGAGAGGCGGCTCAGTAGTTAAGAGCACTGGCTGCTCTTGCAGAGGATCAGGGTTCAATTCCCAGCACCCACATGGTGGCTCACAGATGTCTGAACCCCAGTCCCAGAGGATCTGACTCCCCTTCTGGCCTCTACAAGTAGTGCATGTATGTGGTACACAGACACAGATGGCAGGCAAAATGCTCAGACATAAAAAATAAAAATAATTTTTTTAAAAAAGAAAGAAAATAGTTGATCTGATGTTATGTGAATTTCACCTCCATCTTTCAAATGTCTGGTGAGTAGGTTTATTATAATTAAGTTCCTGCCTTGGGTTTCTTTTGGACAGGCACATGTGCCTGATGTGGGAAGGGTTGTAAGCAGGGTCACTCCCTCTACTTACACCCTGCAATGCTTGCTACCACTTTTTGAAAAAAAAAAATTCTTTCCTTCATTTTATGTGTATGAGTGCTCTGCCTGGCTGTATATCTGTGCAGCATATGCATGCCTGGTGCTCTCAAGGGTCAGAAGAGGGTGTCGGATTCCTCTGGGATTGGAGCCACAAATGGTTGTGACCCACCATATGGGTTTTGAGAATTGAACCCAAGTCCGCTGGAAGAACAGCCAGTGCTCTTAACCAATGAGTTGCATCTTCAGCACTTGCGGCTCCTTTTACCCAACACCCACAGCTAAACAAGTTTCTCCTCTCTGGTAGAATTGTGTGTCTACTTGCTTTACTGACTGTGTCTGTCCTTAAAAGATGAGAATTGAAGACAGCACAGTAGCCCACTGCCTTAGCCTGAGGTAGACGCCAATAACCATGCCCAAATAAATAAACAGAAGATTAGCCTGTTTGCATTGTTCTTCTGCTTTCGTTTTCTAAAATTAAATTTACTTATTTACTCTGGGCTGAGGAGGAGTATGAGTACCAAGGCACACCAGTAGAAGGGAGAGGATAATTGTAAAGCTGCGTCTCCTCTTCCACGAAGTGGGTCTCTGGGATCAGACTCTAGCGGGCAGGCTTGTCTCACTGGCCCATTTAAAAAATAACAAAAACAGGCAGGAGGAATGGCTCAATGGGTAACATGCTTGTCACACAAGGATGAGGACCTGAGTTTGGGTCGACAGGATCCATGTCAAGCTGGATATTCCTACTGTAAGATGGGCAGTGGAGACGCAATCCCCAGAATCTCATAGGATGACTAGTCTGGGCTACACAGCAGCAAATAACAAGAGTGCATGCACACACACACACACACACACACACACACACACATACACACACACACACACACACACACACACAAATGGTTAATGTGGCAAACAGAAAGACGTGTTTTTCTCACAGTTGTAGGATGCTACAGACATACATACAGGCATACAAACCAATGCACAGCTATGTATCCGTAACTTTTTAGATGTCCCTGAGTGCCCTGCCGCCTGTGCCTGGGTTAGGCCATCCCAGTGGGTGGTGCTTTGGGGGCCAATGCTCTTGAGGCAAGCCAGCTCTAGCTCCTGTCTCCTGGAGCCCATCAGCGCAAATTGAAAAACTGTTCTATGACTGGTTGGAGCGTCAGGGAGGCCATCCAAACCCACTGATGGGACAGTCATTAGCAAGAAGTCAGCTAAAGTGCTATTTCTCCAGAACTCTACAAAACTTGGCCCTGAAAACATCAAGATCAGCAACAAAGGAAGTGTCTCCTGCAAGGCAGTGGACCTGCCACCCCTACAGGGGCTGAGTCAGCATGGGGATCTGTTAACCTACATAGTTTGAAACATCCAAAGGAAGGAGCAGAGACGTGAACTGGCCCATTCGTTCACTAAGCATTAGCTCAAAGATTAGCACAGAGCAGCTTATGGGCCAAACCTAGTTACTACCTGGCTTTATAAATAAAGGGTAAATGGGGGCGGGGCATGCACATATACACATGTGTGTGCTTATGTGTATAGAGGCCAGAAGTCAACACTGGCTGTCTTCCTCAATTGCTCTGCTCTCTAGACAGGACCTCTCACTGATTCCACTAAACTGGCTAGCCACTGAGTGCCTCCTGATTCCTCCTGTCCCAGAGCTGAGATTGAAGGCATGCCCAACCATGTCCAACTTCTGCCCTGGTGCTGAGGATCAAAGTCACCTCCTCAAGCTTGGATGGCAAGTACTTTATTGACAGAATCATCTCCTTAGCCCCTATAGATGAAGTTTTATGGGGAGACATCAAAGTCACTGGCTTCTATCTTGTCTGCCTACAGCTACTTTTCCAAACAAGGAGAGTGGTAAGTATTTACAACAGAGAATGTGTGGTCCTCAAAGTGTAATATAGCTTCTCTCCAGCCATGCATAGGAAGTTTGTGAAGCTTCACTCTAGACCAGGGGTTCTCAACTTTCCTGACACGGTGACCCTTTAATACAGTTCCTTATGTTGTGGTGACCCCCAACCACAAAATTATTTTCATTGGTACTTCATAACTGTAGTTTTGCTACTATCACGAGTCGTAATGTAAAGATCTGATATGCAGGATATTCGATACGCAACCTCTGTGGAGGGGTCGCAACCCACGAGTTGAGAACCACTTCTCCAGAGGAAGAAAAGCAACCCACTGTGAGGGGTGGCATAATGCTTCATTCCTTAGTCAAGGACTGATAACCTCCTGTTCCCTTCTGTTTTTTCCCACTGGTCTATATCCAAGCACGGCCAACTCCCAGTTGTGTTGGAAGCTGTTCAGACAACCCCTAGCCGCAGATACAGCAAAAAGCCTTTATAATTGGTTTCAGATGCTAATAGGAGTTGCCTATCTCCCTCTCCCTGTCCCCTGGCAGATGTATCTTCCTAATCATGTGTGACTCAGACCGATGCTGAGAGCAGCCTGTCCCTTCCCACTGAACACAGAAGCCATCTAACAGGCGGAACATCAAAGTGAGGGGCTGCATCACCATGCAAGGAGCCATGGGCCCCCCAGGAGTCGGAATTCAAGTGACAAACAGCTTGAAGAAATTTCTTTAAGAGTGTGGTACCTGACAAATCAACCACCCATCAGTGGGAGGCCCCACATCGAGTCAGGGTCTCACTACATAGCCCTGGCTGACCTGGAACTTGCCATACAGCTCAAGTTGGTCTCCAACTCATAGAGATCCACCTAAGTGCTGGGATTAAAGGTGTGTGCCACTATGCCTGACCTCATCTACCTAATCTAGTTCTTTACAACTACTTGGAGTGGAGACAGCTAGTTATCTGTGGGAACCCATTCTCCTCTTTCTTCACTAAAAGAAACTCTAGTTCTTTCCCTTTTTTGCTTGTTGTTTTTTTTTTTTTGTTGTTGTTGTTGTTGTTGTTGTTGTTTCCAAGACAGGCTTTCTCTGTGTAGCCCTGGCTGTCCTGGAACTCATTCTGTAGATCAGGCTGGCCTCAAACTCACAGAGATCCACCTGCCTCTGCCTCCCGAGTGCTGGGATTAAAGGCGTGAGCCACCACCACCCGGCTGAACCTCTAACTCTTGGTTGAACACTTGGACATCTAGAATACAGTCTACATTTCCCAGTAGCCCTTGCAGCTGTGTGAGCTCTTGTGATGGGACTTTAACCTGGAAGCATTCTGTAGTAAAGGCTGAAGCAAGCTTTTCTTTGCTTCATCCTTGCTGCTGTCGGAAATAAGAAGCCATGGCTGTCACTCCAGCAGCGCTTTTAGACTACAAAGGAACCGGAGGATGAAAGCAACCTTCAACAGAACAATGAGGCAAAGGAACCAGTGTCACTGATGTTATGGGACACAGTACTGGCCCTAGACTCCCTGTAGATTTTTTTTCTCTATAAGACAAGGCCCAGTTATTTAGGACTTCCTATTGCTTGGAAGCTAATTGCAAGAAATCCATGGTCAGAGCATTTGTTAAAGGCATGCTGTTGCATAAATGAACATGTCTCTGCCTTCCTGATTCTGACCTCTAAACTCTCTCCTTCCACTAACCCCATTGAAAACTCTAATAAATTACATGATTGGAAAACTCAAAAAAAATTCTTGATTTAATTATATCTGCATGTGGTTTGCTACTTCTTTGGGGGAAGGGGATGGCTGGCAGCATTTTCTTTCTCTTGGTTATCCCCTGAGCACTGAGATTGCAGAGGTTCAAGGCTGACCTACGGGTTATTAGTAATATGCCATGCCACTGTGCTAAACAGGCTAGAACTGCAGCAATGTGGGAAATCAAAAAGCTTCATCACCAACTCCCACCGTTATGGAAATGTATTCCACTTGGGAAAATGACTAAGTGTGAGACTCATTAGAAGTAATATTTTCATCCCAACTTGCTTGGCCTTTAGAAATTCCAATATATGACCCAATTATTAGTTAAGAGAAACAAGGTTCCTCCAGAATTGTTTCCAATGAGTTCCATAAAATTTTAAGCTTAAATCACTCATGCAAATATCTCATATTATTAATCATGCAAATGTCTTCGATTATTTCCTAAAGCCTGAGACTTCTGGAAAATTGTCATGGACACATTTCCTATTCCTACTATCTATTTTATTGCATAAAGACACCATTGGTTAAGGCTGGGTGACATCTCAGCTGGTAAAATACTTACCATGCAAGCATGAGGACCTGAGTTTAATCCCCATCATGTGTGATGTCACACATTCACAATCCCAGGGCTGGGGAAGTGGAGACTGGCAGATAGACCCCTGGGGCTTGCTGGCCAGTCACTCTAGCCTAATGGATGAGTACTGCACCAGTGAGGGATCCTGTCTCAAAAAGCCTAGTAGACCATGTCCTGAGGAATGACAGTGGACATCTATCCTCCATGTGCATTGGCATACATGTGTGTAGCCAGAAGATTTCTCTGGTCCTGCCAGGCCCCTGCAGTCCCATGGCCCACTTATAAAATAATCACTCAGAAGCTTATATTAATTATAACTGCTTAGCCATTAGCTCAGGCTTATTACTGACTAGCTCTTACACTTAAATTAACCCATAATTCTTATCTATGTTTAGCTACATGGCCTAGTACTGTTTCTCTGTTCTGCTTTATCATCTTGCTTCCTCTGTGTCTGGCTGGTGACTCCTGACTCAGCCCTCCTCTTCCCAGAATTCTTTTCAGTCAATAGAGCATGGGACTCTTTGTAGCTGAAGTTTTCCTGGTCCTGCCTGGCCCACAGTCAGGACAAATCTCTCTCACCCACCAGTCCCGCAGCTGCTCAGACCCAATCAAGTAAACACACAGAGACTTACATTACTTATAAACAGTATGGCCATGGCAAGCTTCTTGCTAACTGTACTTATATCTTAAATTAACCCATTTCTATTAATCTATAAGTTGCCACGTGGCTTGTGGCTTACCAGTATCTTAACATCTGCTTCTCATTGTGGCAGCTGGCAACGTCTCTCTCCTCAGCCTTCCACTTCCCAGAATTCTCCTCTCTCTTTGTCCCGCCTATACTTCCTGCCTGGCTACTGGCCAATCAACATTTCAATATCAATTCAATATCAATCAGTCATAGCAATACATTCACAGCATAGAGAACATTCCACAGCAACTCTTAATCCCAGGGTTGTGGGTTCAAGTCCCACGTTGGGCACCAAATGTAGCCAGGCGGTTTCTCTGGTTCAGCCAGGCCCTTGCAGTTCCATGGCCTGCTTATAAAATAATCACTCAGAAGCTTTTATAAATTATAACTGCTTAGTCATTATCTCAGGCTTATTACTGACTAGCTCTTACACTTAAATTTACCCATAATTCTTATCTATGTTTAGCTACATGGCTTGGTACCTTTCTCAGTTCTGCCTTGTCATCTTGCTTCCTCTGTGTCTGCTGGTGACTCCGACTCTGACCTTCCTCTTCCCAGAATTCTCCTCATCCGCTTGCCCTGCCTATACTTCCTGTCAGGCTACTGGTCAATCAACATTTTATTTATCAACCAATCAGAGCAACACATATTCACAGCATACAGAACGACATCCCACAGCACATATGCATGTGCACATCCCCATACTCATGTACACAAATATGCAAACAGACAGACAGAAAGGAAAAGAGCCACTGGTTAAAACTACCCAGAGAACATATATACAATTATATGATTACATGCATCCATCCATCAGAACTCTTGTTGCATACAAGAGAAACTATGACTCATTTCAATGAAAATTAAAACTCACTCAGTGGTTATTGAGTAGAGTGCAGAATGCCCAGAAGGAGAGAACAACAAGATACTGAGGCAAAAGTCAAGTGGAATCCACAACTAAAGCGCAAGACCAGGCTGTGGTTGTAACTTGGTGGTAGAATGCTTGCCTTGTAGGCTTGAAGCCCTGATTTCCGTCCCCAGCACCATAAAGGATCACATGACCCAGGACTAACAAACACAGCAGTGAAACTATAGCCCCCGGTGCAGCCCTGGCCCCCGGAGCCCTGTATACTGTTTGTAGGACCAAAACCATGTGACTTTGGCAGGCTGGACATAGTCACTGCTGCCACTACCTTCAGAAGAACATTCTGCGGGCTCCCTGCTTCTGTTACCAGCTTATTATCCAAGGTCACATGCTGGTGGGTGTGATTAGTATCCCCCAGCACATAGCACTTGGGTCTCAGTCACAAGTACACATATTTGTGTACATGAGTATGGGGATGTGCACATGCATATGTGCTGTGGGATGTCGTTCTGTATGCTGTGAATATGTGAATAGTTTCCTCAGAGACTAGGAAAATCTGAGGCCTAGAGTTTCCAGACATGAGATGGGAATCCCTGGACAGGAGATCATTTTTATGGTAGACCACCAAAAAAAGAAAAGATATCATAGGTTATTACACAGTAATCTCAGCACATGGGAGACTGTGGTGAAAAGGTCAGGAACATGAGGCTGGTCTGGACTACACAGCAAGACTGTCTCAAAAAGAAGACAATATGTGTGTGTGCCTTATATGTGTCATATATGATATTTATCATATCATATATGTGTGTATGTAGTGTATATATGTATATGTGTGTGTGTATTAACAATATCAACTGAGTTACTGTCCCTCGTTACCCCCTCCCTATATTAGACATGATGCAATACTTCAAAGTAGCTTTATACTGCTTTTCCTTTCTTACAATTCATTTTTTCCCTATTTTTTAGCCTTTAGTTATAATTTGTTTCCCATCAATTCTTTACAGTTCTCTTGTAGAATAGGGAAAAACTCAACCGTGTCATTTTCTTTTATTTTCATTCATTATTTATTCAGAACCAGGATCTTGCTGGGAAGCTTAGGCTAGCCTGGAACTCTCAGCCCTCCTGCCTTGGCCTCCTGAAAGCTGAGATTCATGAGCCTAGCATTAGATACAACCTGAAAGCCCACTAATTCACAAAAACAAATTCTGTATACAAAGTAGAGGATATAACCCACGCTTGCTGTGGGTGGGGATGTAAAACTGGGACAACCACTGTGGGAAGCAGTATAGAGGGTTTCCCAAAAAAAAATAAAAGTACAGGGCCAAGAAGATGACTCAGCACGTAATGATGCTTGCTGCCAAGCCTGGGGTCCTGAGTTCGATCCCCAGGACCCCGGTGGAAGGAGATAGGTGACTCCTGCCAATTGTCCCATGACTCCCACAGGCATGCCATGGCACCCATGTACCCACCCACCCTCTCACTTCTCACCTCTCCCCATTCCCATTGGTCCCTTCCATTTCTACTCCAAGGACATTTGAAAGCTTGTAAAGGGTCCAGGGAGAGGCTTGGTTGGTGGTCTGGTTCGCTTTCTGTTGCTGTGACAGATACCATGACCAAAAGCAACTGGGGAGAGGCAAGGGTTTATCTCAGCTTCCAGGTCAGAGTTCATCACTGAGGGAGGACCTGAAGCAGAGACCAGAGAGGAATGCTGCTTGCTGGCTCCATCACAGGCTTGATGCTAACGCTCGGCTAACGTTCTTTCCTTATTCATTATTTCTTTATTTTGAGACAAGTTCTCTCTATGTAGCTGTGGATGCCCTAGAACTTGGTATGTACAGCAAGCTAGCTGGCCTTGAACTCACAAAGACCCTCAACTGCCTCTGCCTCCTGTGTGCTGGGATGAAAGGCATGCACCCCATGCCCAGTTAGCTAACTTTCTCAGACAGTTCAGGTCTACTTGCCTAGAGATGGTGCTGCCCACAGTGACTGTATCCTCCCTCGTCAATCATCAATGAACACAATCCCTCACAGACATGGCCACTGGCTCATCGAGGCAACCCCTCAATGGAGAACTCCTCAGATGACTCCAAACCAGTGGTTCTCAATCTGTGGGTCTCGATCCCTTCAAGGGGTAGAATGACTCTTTCACAGGGGTCACCTAAGACCATTGGAAAACACAGATATTGACATTAAAGTTCATAACAGTAGCAACATTACAGTTATGAAGTAGGAATGAAAATAATGTCATGGTTGGGGTCACCACAACATGAGGAACTGTATTAAAGGGTTGCAGCATTAGGAAGGTTGGGAGCCGCTGGCCTAGACTATGTCACATTGACAGTCGAAGCTAATCTGGACAGGTGGGAAATGCTTACCTTGCAAGCATGAGGACCTGAGTTCAATCATCAGAAGCCATGTAAAATTGCTGAGTAGCACTTGCTTGTAATCCCAGAACTGGGGTGGTGGAGAAAGGAGGATCCCCGGGGCTTGCTGAGCAGCCAGCCTATTTGGTGAGTTCCATGCAATGAGAGACCCTTTCTCAGAGGAGCTGGAAGGCATTCCTGAGGATGACAGCAGAGATTTCCCTCTGGCCACCACCTCCACATCCACACAAGAACACACACATGCATGCATTTAAAACAGCTTGTAAAGTATTACGAAATTGTCTTTATGGTACACCAAAATTATCAGTTCTTCTGTGAGCCACATATATCTCTGTCACACACACACCATCTGCAGCTAAAACTGTCCCACATCAGTGCTTTTGACTTTGGGGTTTTTGACAGTGCATAATGTGGTACTATTGCCCTGTCCCTTGTCCCACAGGAAATGCTTCTGCAGAGGGGTGGACAGAGATAGGTCCTCAAAATGAGCTCAGCCACTGATCCGTGAGAAGTAAGGCAGCTGTTGCCTGGCAATGCTGCTATCATGTGGCCAGGCCCCGAGGTTATGCAGTCGCCCACTAGCTGGCGATCAACCCGTTGCCAGCGTATGCAAACAGCAGCCCACGCAGGTAGACCTGCAGGTGGCTTGACAGTGGGCAGGGGTGTCCGGAAGAAACGCCGACTAGAGACAGCCAGCTCAAGACCCAGTCTATACACCAAGAGGCCTTAGAAGGCCTCACTGCCTGTCTACGTCCACGAAGACGACTGTCATCTGGAGCTGGAGAATAAGAACTGAAGATATCTGGATGCCTGGTTTTCCATCCCTCCTTTCTCTGGCTCCCTTCCAGCCTAGGGCGCATTTCCCCGGTGACAGCTGGTCAGGAAGATGAAGCGGACATGGCGCCTGGACCATCTGTCTGCTGCCCCCCCCCCCCCCCCCCAGAGCAGTCCCCTCTTTCTTCCAGAAGCATCCTGGACTCTTGGATCTCTGAGGAGCCTTGTCCTGTTTTACTTCCGTTTCCTGGAAGCCCGAACCTGTCTTCAGGTGGTGTGGGGGTGGCCTTCTGTGGGCCTGGAGATGGTAACATTACTTCTGAATGCCTGTGATGACCTCAGTGTCCAGGGACAGTGAGGAAGGGTGTGGGAAGGAGCCTGGGTCTCTAAAAGAGTGACACAGTGTGTTCTTCCTGGATATTCAAGACGTAACTGCGGGCAAAATAGCCTGACCTTGAAGGTGCTGATCATTTCACTACATGCACATGTATCAACTTAACTGGCACACACCTGAAACATACCAACTTCCATTAGTTAATGATCCCTCCACAGAGCTGGGAAGAAAACCAAAGCCGGTGGATTCCATTTGTGTGTCGGTGATCTTAAGGAAGTTACTGGAATCTGAGGTGGGGAGTTTGTTTCTCCCAGACAGAGAGACCCCATGTATTGTTTGAGGATTACATGGGATTCTGTCCCCCTCCCCAGATATGATCCTTAGGCAAGGTGCCTAGAAGGCCCGTAGCAGTTGCTCAGCCCCCACTCCCTCTCAGTCTCTGTGCACACAAAAGCTGAAAATCCACACAGAGCTCCTGCCCTCTGCAGCAATACTACGGCTTGTACCACTCTCGGAGGGACTTCAAATGCGCCTGCAATGTGGAGGAAGCCGTATATGACGCCAGATAAGCCACCCTGTGCTGCTGCTTGCTCTCCCGTCGCTGTTTCTTATTTAAACAGACATGGGCACACCTCTCAAAGCTTCCAGGGAGGACCTTTTTTTTTTCCCCAGCTGCTGCCTAGATCACTCCTGGGGTAACTCTGAGGAATGTTCTGTTGGAGAAAGCAGTGTGCCGAGAGGAGCCGCCCTGCTCTTCCAGCCCCAAGGCTCTTCATTGCACACGCCCCGCATTTGCAGGGCAAAGGATTTCTTCCTGGTTCTGAAGCAGCTTGCACTTTTGATTTCCAGATAAACTAATTCTCCTCAGGCACTAGGGTGGGGTGACACTGACAGTGTGGGAGGTGGGGGGGGTGGGGACGGGGTGACCCATGGGCCGCAGGGAGGGGGGCTCCGTAAAGAGAGGAGGGGAAGAGAAGGAGGCCGCTCTAGAAGGAGCTGTTTAATTTTCAAAACAACAGCAGGAACCTGGGCCCCAGACTCTCTTTGTTTGCGTCTGCTGTGCCAAGGTGTGAGTGTAGAAGGACCAGACTTGGTGCTTAGGCAGGGAGGAGGGCAGGAGAGTCAGTTTGCACACCTCAAAGACTGGGGGTCCCGGTGGAAGGGACAAAAGGCCGTGGGGGAGGAGGGCTTCCCGTCAGCTGCGGGGCTGAACCCGGGCTGCAACCCCAAGAGAGGGAAGGGATGGAAGGAGTGAACAGGCTGGAGAAGCCGCGAGCTAACTGCACTTGGTAAAGAGAATGTGTCCGAAGGAAACTACTGTTTGGCCTAGAGAAGACTGGAAAGCCTTAGTTTTTAATCCAGATCTGGGGATGGTGCTCAGCCTGAGTGGGCTTTGTTTTGGTTTGATTTTTTTTTTACATACATACATACATACATATATACATTTATTTATTTATTTATCGTGTGTGTTTGTTTGGGGTGTGTGTGTGTGTGTGTGTGTGCCTGTCTGCAGCCCACTCCCACACCACAGCACATGAATGGAGGCCAGAGACCAACTTTCAAGAATCGGTTCTCTCCTTCCACCAGGCAGGTCCAGTTAAGAGTATTTATTAGCTGTTCTTCCAGAGGATCCCGGTTCAATTCTCAGCACCCACCTAGCAGTTCACAAGCATCTATAACTCCAGTTCAAGGGGATCCAACACTCTCTTCTAGCCTCAGCAGACATCAGGCATGCTCATGCTGTACAGACACACATGCAGGCAAAACACCCACACATATAAAAAAAAAAAAGTAGTAACTAAAAATCTTTACATTAAAAACAGAAAATGTTCTGCAACTTCAGTGAACCTGGGACTTCAGACCAAGTCCTCTGACCCCTTCTTCCAAGACTCCTCCTCCACAGGTCCATGTAAGAGATTAGCGAATCACATTTTGAGATGTCCCAGGATAGCTGAAGCCAGTGGCCGATGGACAGGAAGTGTGGAAAAACTGCCCGCCCTCCTGGATGGATCCCAGTTAGCCCCAGAAGGGGTTGTTTTCCTGCCCGTTCCTGCTGTGATGCACTGCCCCACAGTCTCAGTTTTTCAGGCCAGAAGTTGGAGCGAAGGTATGGGCAGATCCGCACTCCCCAGGAGGTTTCAGGGAGGACTCCCAGGAAGCCTCAGGGAGGACTCCCAGGAAGCCT
>CABHPQ010162534.1:0-45286 GCA_902168405.1 Peromyscus aztecus
CCCCACCAGCAAAAATGAATTCAATGGGACCTGTGTCCTGGGGCCACTCGGCTTGAATCCTGCTCCCAATTGGTAAGGGCTCCTGCCCTGTGCAGCCCTCCTGGTTAAAACAAATGCTGGCCACTCCTTTTGGTTAAAGATAGTTTTACATCCAATGAAGAGGGATGAGGACTGGGGTCGTCTTCATGACGTCCTTTTATAAGCACATAAATAAAACGGACAGTAGGAGAACTTAAGCAAAAATAAACTATTGACAACGGGAGCAGAGAACATCATCTTCATGGAGATCCTTCTTAAACTTTGTGTATCCAGTGGACATTCCAACCTGTCAAGAGACAGGACTTGATCCAAGTAGGTCAGTCACCAAGTCTCATCCTTCAGTCTCTGTGACTGGGTCAGGAGTAAACACGTGACCCCATCTGGCCAATTGGAACTCCAGCCTGGGTTTCCCTCCAAATGAAGCGGAGGGAGAAGGACATTTTTCTGTGGGGTTGGGGGGAAGGGTGGGTATATGATGCTGGGGCTGCAGCGCCTGTAACCAGACCAAAGCGCTCGTCGGAGCAAACAAGTCAGTGCTCAGAGACGCTGAAACAGGCCGTATGCAGTGTGGCGGGGTTGGGTTTCCTGGTTCCAGCTAATTCCTAATGCCAGGTCTGCCTTGCCCTGTGACTGACACGTTAACCAGGAAGTCATCCTCTACGACGTCTCTCGGTCAGTTCAGTTTCTTTCCCTTACCACCAAGAAAGCCGTGTTCAATTCTCTTCTCCTACCTCCGTGTTGGTCCTCTGCAAGCCCCCTTAATTAAGCAGAAATGCGTCCTAAGAAACAAGGAGAGCTGGCGGGCTGTAAAGATCTATACTAGTCCTAAAGCAACTGGAGCACTTTGAGGGATAAAAATGGAAAGGAGGTGGAGTGGGGGAGACGACTGGGAAGTATTTTATGCCAAGACCAAGTTGCCATTTTTACACGGACCTTCGTTATGAATGGAATATATATAGTATTGTAGGACAGACGATAGATATGAGCAGCCAGGCTGGGAGAAGGAGTCCTAAAAGGCAGCCCAAGCACTCTTCCTGTTCGTACACCTTGACAAAATATTGTAAAAAAAAAAAAAAAAAAAAAACCCTGTCCCCAGCTTTCATGGCAAAAACCTCAGGTTTAAAAATGGCAAGCTGTCTAAACCAACCGTCAGCCATGACAGGCATCATGGGACCCTGGGCAGTTTCAGAAACTGAGGTAACCAAGGAAACAGCAGCTGCATCGCAAAAGCGGTGTCTCCGGTGGGCAGGAGGCCTCTTCATGGGTAAACATGCTTGAGGCTGCAGGCAGGTTGCTCCCGCTGTATCCAAAGCTAAGCCAGGGCACTCAGCCACTCGGGTCTGGGGCCTCAAAGACCTCGGTTTCATCATAGTGTCACTTGGGTTGGGATTTCGATCCCCTCTTTTTGCGGGCTTTTCTGAGGGATGATGAAAAGAAATACCTCAAAAGAAAGACTTTTCTCACCATAATTTGGGAGATGAAAAGCATTACTTTACCCAATAAACATATTACCTACCTCACATACGTTCATTAAACCTGTTCAGACTCAACACTGGAGGACCTCCTATGCTGTCCTCTGCCCCTCAGGGCAGCCCACTCCAGTCTCTCTTTGAAATACATTTTGCTTAATTTTTCTTTGCCAAATAAACTTCTATCTCTAATGTCTGTGTCTCTCAACGGAATTCTTTCCTTCAAAAAGACAAGAACCAGGCAACTCCATTCGGTAGCTCTTGGCCAACAGAAAGGACGGTGGACAAACGTCAAAACTGACCCCAGAGCACGGTCTCTTCACCTCTGAGTCTCTTCTCGTCTTATCAAAGATTATTTATAAGGAAAAAAAAAAGAGAGAGGGAGAGAAAGGCACACCTGGCTGTTTCCTAAACCCTTTGACGACTGGCATTTCAGAATTACACGCAGAATCTCCAAGGACATACCCGACTTCTCCCATAAACCAAAAAAAGTTTAAAGAAAATTCTTGTCCTGCCCTTGTGATCTAAGGTGTGTGGTGGGTTCTCTGACAGAGAGAGAGAGAGAACCCACCACCTGCTTCCCAGATCCATTGCCCGTTCCTCAGAGGCAAAGCCTTCATCTGCTCGAAGAGCTTCGTCTCGGTCATCTTAGCTGATCTTTGTATCTTTAGAACCTGATGCCAGGTGATGGCTGAGGGGAGAAGCATCCACAGTGAAGCCTTCCACACTCACTCCATATTGTTTCCTGGTCTAACTGATTCCTGGACAAATTCCACTCCTCATGAGCATGTCTTCTCAGTCTGCATTTTCCTTTTTATGTGGCTGGTGCCAACGCCAAGCGCGGCTCCTAACAAATGTCTCTCTTCATCTATTTTTATCGCCCCAACAAATCCAAGGGCTCATAATTAGCGAGGTTTACATAACAGGTATAATTTCTTGATAATAAACTCAGCCCGTTATAGTTGTTTTTCCTTAATGGAGCATTTCGTGCTTGAAACAAACAGCAGGCATTAACCAAAGATATCTGGATAGCAATAATGCTTAGCTGCGATGGCGGATGGCTTGCTACTCTCTCGAAGCTAATCATAATTCTAAAACATAAAAACATTAGGAGATTAATAAAAGCCATTTCATCAGAGCAGACTCATTCTTCTCTAGTGCCTTGTGTGTCACACCAAGGAAAGCCGCTTTATTACAAGGGTAGCAGCGCATTTATGACAGGCACTTGAAAAATAAGTCTGCTGCGCCTGCTGAAACTCCGCTCCTTGGTTGTAAGCCGCGCCATCATCAGAAACACGCTTTAAAAGGAAAAAATGACCACGCGCCTTAAACGTGTGGTTCTTGCTAATAGAAGACTTGGCAGGTGCATCTGTTAGAATTTAGACTGTTGATGTATGGTCTGTGTTCAACCGTAAGTCAGCACGGTAGCCGTATGAGATCTAAATAAGCAAATGAGAGGGGGTTTTGGTTACTCAGTATTTTATAGCATCGAGCATGTAGTTTCAAAGATGGAGAAAGGCCACTTCTACCTCAGTTCCTCTGCTTGTCAGTGATTAGAAAACAGTTGGCTAAATGATTGGCCTTGCTGGTCATTCATCCCCATCTTCCTCCACCAGGAAATCCAGAACTCCAACAGGCTGCAAAGAGTCTGCCCCACCCCAACTCCACCCTAAACAAATACTTCAACAGACAGCAGAGATGGCCAAAACTACCCAGCAAAATTTATTCTTCTACTTCAAGATCTAAAGATGGGCCTGAGAACAGCTGCTCACCCAGACAAGTCCATTTTCCACTCCTTCTGAAGCAAGGGAGAGACAAGGCAACCCCTCATCATGGGTGGGGGACAGGAATAGCCACGTCTGGATCAAGGCTTTTAAGAGACAGGCATGAGGCTGGGCATGTAGCTCAACAGTTGAGTTTGCCTAATGTGTGTAAGGCCCAGGATTTGATCCCCATCATTGCAAATAAGAAGGCAGAGGAGGAGGAAGAGGGGGAGGAGAAACAAGAGCAGAATCTCTCCCATCCGTGTTCTCCTCTTCCCTGTCCGCCAGCTGGGTACGGATGATAACTGGGTCCCTAGGAACTGCAGAATCCCAATATGTCTCCTGGGCCCCTAAATCATGGCACAGAGCATGAATCATCCACTGGCCCCTTGTGAACGAAAGAGAGATTCCTGTTATGTTTGAGCCATTAAACATCTGGGACAGATGTGCTGCAACAGGCTACCTTCTGTAATATTCCAGAGGCCGCCTCATAAATAACCAAGTAATATAAACTAACCAGTCAGTCACATGTCATCTACGTGTCTTTCTACTGTTTCAATGTGAGGCGCCCTAATGTCCGCCATGTGCTGGGCTTCCCCTCGATTGGCCTCTACACCGCCAGCTCCCACATAGCTTTTATCTCCAATTTCTATCATCACAGCTTACATGTTGGAGCGTGGTTGTGTTTGTTATTGTCCTCTAGAGCAGGACAGGCAACCACAGCAGAGCCAAATTCAGCTTAGCATCCAGTTTAGTATCACTGAAGAGCAGTTTTGACATTGTTGATGACAATATTTTTGAATGTTACAAAAGTAACATTTGACCTTTCAACTTTTTTCAATCTAAAATAGAGGGAAAAACTGTTTTGTTTTCTAGATCGGGTTTCTCTGTATCCTTGGCTGTCCTGGAACTCACTTTGTAAACCAGACTAGCCTCTAACTCAGAGATCCCCCTGCATCTGCCTTTCAGAGTGCTAGAATCAAAGATGTGTACCACCACTGCCTGGTGAGAAAAAAAAAATAAAAATAAGACAATTTAACTCCTGCTCTGGGTAAGCCCTCCAGGGACAGCAGCATTCTCTAAGCTTCTGCCTTGGATCCAGCATTGCCTAGTGGTTAGATCAACGAAAGCAAATTCTGGGAACATTCTGAAACCAGAGAAAATGTCTCTCTTATTTATAAGCAAAGAGCCCAAGGGGAACCCCCACACCATACCCCCTTGGTCAGGCCCTGCCAGCAAAAAGCCTCAGAACACTTTCTCACATCCATCTTTAAATCAAACTGGCCGGCATCTGTGTTTCATCAGAATGTCAAGGCATCGTGCGTGGATTATGTGCTAATGAAAAAGTCACTGCATTTAGTAGGAAATTCAAAGAACACTAATCTTATTCCTAAGGAGAGGTACAGAGTAAGTCATAATCCCCAGCTAAGTGACCACCCTGATACTGTGCTAAGGATCTATGACAATCTGAACCTATTGGAGCAACCCTGAAAAACACGACCTCTCCTGTGAGATTCAAAGCTGCCTTGTAATGTGGTTGACGGTAAGACAAGAGAAAAACACACTGACAAAATCACCTTTTTCACTACGAATAACATCAGAAAGACGAGAATTTGCTTGGCACATGTTTATGCCCATTTTGAACACCTTCAGAGGTGAAAGTTTCTGAGCCTTTGGCAGAGAGACTCTCTAAGCTAATGCTTTTCGTTGTCATGCTCGTCTTCCAAGGCAGTATCTCTAGGTCTCAAGGGTTTATTCCGCAGCCAGCACACAACACTGAATTGAAACCTTTCGAATCATTTTCTAACCCAAACTATATTATAATTTTTTTGCTCTTTTAACAGCTTGGGGATATAAAACCTTGACATGTAAACAAATATTGATGCTTCCTTTGAAACTTGGGAGAAAAGAGTCAATAAATTGGATAGAGCTAAACATTCTGACCAGCTAGCTGGGCGTAATTAGCCTAACGCTCTTGCGCAGGTGAATTGTGGCCGTGTGTTTTGTAGACAGCATCAGAGAATAACTCTTCCATCCTCCCTGCAGAGTGCTCTTTTAGAAGCCTTACTGCTCTAGTTAGCTCAATGCTATTTATTTTTACTTCTGTTCATTAGTTCGGTCCTCAGGAGAAATGTTCATTGTTTAGCAACAATAAATTTTATTTCCCATGTGTACGTCTGGTTACAAAGCTGATACAAATCCCTCCAAATCTTTCATGCCACCTCATATGCATTTATTATTTCCTTCATCTTTTCATCAACCGTTCCACTATGCAGCCAATTTCAAAGTAATCTCCATAAATTGGGCATCACAGGTGTGAAGTAAAGCCCTGGAGACAGACATCTCACCCACTCCCCTCTGCCGTGGGTGCTCTATCAAGTCGATCACACAGCTAACCCTGTTTAGACCTGGACATCGCTTTTATTTAAATGAGAACTTAGGAGCACACTAATCACAAGTAATCAACCAAAAATAGTATTTATTTCTATTCATCAAATTCTTTCCCCGGGAGTTGCTCTGGGTAAAAGGAAAATAAAACCAGAATAAATGAATGGAGGGGGAGGGGGTAAGCATATGTCCTGGTTAGTTTTCTTGTCAACTCGGCACAAGCTAGAGTCATCTGGAAAGAACCACAATCAGATGACCTGTAGGCCAGCCTGTGGGGCATTTTCTTGACTAATAATTGATATGGGAGGGCCCAGCCCACCCTGGGCAGTGCCACCCCTGGGCTGATGGTCCTGGGTTGCAAGAGCAAGCAGGCTGAGCAAGCCATGGAGAGCAAGGCAGTAAGCAGTATTCCTCCATGGTCTCCGCTTCAGTTTCTGCCTCAGGTTCCTGCCTTGAGTTCCTGCCCTGACTTCCTTCATGATGGACTGCAACTGTAAAGGGAAATCAACCCTTTCTTCCCCATGTTGCTTTTCGTCAATGTTTGTCTCAGCAATAGGAAAGTAAACCAGGACACAGTTTCAGTGATTTTTTGTTTTGTTTTTTTTGTTCAGAGGGGATTCAAACTTGGTTGAGGATCCAGAAACATAACTTCAAAAGAGAGTGCCATACACAAGGAAACAAAGCCACCCTCAACTGAAAGAGACTAATGTCAAGCCTCCACGCTAAAATATATTTAAGCTATATTAAAATTTTTCTAGGATTAAGTTAACCAGCATGTTTTATTATCAGGAGGCATGTGTTTATGCAGATGAATGTATGTGGATTTGGGTACACACTGACATGCTCCCACAAATGTGGAGGTCAAAGGTCGACCCTGGGCGTCAGTCCTCAGAAGTCATCCGTCTTGTCTTTCTAGACAGGTTTTCTCACTCTCCTGGAGCTTGCTGGTTAGACTAGGTTAGCTGGCTAGCAAGGCCCAGTGATGCACAGGTATCCCACCTCCCCACCCCCCACACTGATGCCACAAGCCTGCAATTAGCATGTCTGGCTTTCATACGAGGACTCTAGGGTTCCAACATGGTCCTCATGCTTGTAAGACGAACACTTTACCAACTAAGCTACCTCCCCAGCCCCTCAGTCAGCAACTCTTTAAGTACCACAACTTATGATTACAGACAGCCGTGGTAGCACATGCCTTTAGTCCTGGTACTCCAGAGGCAGGGGGATCTCCGAGTTCAAGGCCAGCCAGACCTACATAGTGAGACCCTGTCTTAAGATTAATATCATTTTCCCACTTCTCCCAAATTTATGGCCTCCTCTTTAACCATTGTTACATATACCTATAAATCAATAAATACATAACTACAGCCTGCTGAGCCCACTCAGTGTTGCCTAGGGCCCACCACTTGGTATTGATAGCCAACAGGGACTCATCCCTGGGGAAGTTACTTGTGTCTTTTCGGCTAAGGTTGAGCCCCTGTGAGATTCCCTCATCTATGTTGGATATCAACTGTTATGGGAGTTGTTTGGCTCTTGTGTAGACAGCCGAACGTTGAGATTTCATGGGTGTGGCTTCCTTGCCATAGCTAAAAAGCACTCTCACAGAAGACTTCCTGGTCCTCTAGCTCTTCCAATCTTTCTATCGGTCCATCCCTCTCCCTTCTTCAATGTTCACTGAGCCTTAAACACAGGAGTTATATTGTAGATACATTGAGAGCTATAGAGAAAGTCATAATTAACCCCGAGGAAGTCATGGGTACAGATCCCTTAACATACACAGACATCAAGGTCAAGGAGAAGACAAGTCCACAAGAGAAGCGTGGAGCAGAGAAGAGACTCATCTATGTTCTCCTTTTCCACACATCAGAATGTTCCAAAGAGGCCTTCAACCCACAGAGATCCACCTGTCTCTGTCTCCGGAACGTCGGGATTAAAGGCGTGCATCACCACCACCCGGCTGGTTTGGTTATTTTATCTACCAGAATTTCATCATGTGTTCAGGTAGAGAGAGAGATGGTTTCCACTGTAATTAGCCAGTTCTTTGGGGGCCTGATTTGCCATGTCTCTTTTCTAACTGGATCTTTTGCATCATTCTAGATGCAGAATACATAGTTCAGCCCTCATTAATAAACACATCCTGATTCTCTATCTGGCTTTTCTGCCTCTTCACGGTAACTGAGGGGCAGTGGGGGGGGGGGGGGGGACCAGCACGAGAAGATGCTCACCATCTTCCTTCCTTTGGATTCCTCGGCATTGATGGGGTGGAGAAGGCCAGGATCCCTGGGCTAGTTTGCACGTTAAAGGTGCTCCTGGCCAGGTACCTGGGTGAATCTGAAGGTTCCCCTCTATTGTGAGCAAGGGTGAACTCTTTGGTGACATGAATTGGCAATAAGAAGCACATTCAACAGACTTCAATAGCCCTTTGAACTCCACGCTTTTTAAGTCGGAAAACCTGTACTAGAGGAAGTTTGGACCTAATGTATTTTTACTGTGTCACTCTACCCGAGTTCCCCTGCCGCCCCTTGCCAACCGCGTAGGACGTTTGAGCAAGTCACCGCTCCTCAGTTCTGTAACACAAAGGCAGAAATCTCCGTGCCTATTTTTGAATTATTTTATCAGTCCCTTTTCCATTTCTGATTTTACTTGCATATCACTCGCTTATTTTCTGTACAGAAAGGGCATTTTAAAGGGCATTTTCAGATAAAGCACTTTATTATTATTAAGCATTGTAAAATTATTATTGCACATCACTTTTATTACGTAGTTCATTTTAAATGGGCCAGAATATTTTAATCATCCAAGGAAAGCCAGAGTTTATAGCTTAAAATTGAAAATATATCTACACATTTTTTCCATAAAATATGCATGCATGATTTTCAGCCCCATTTAACTAATGTGTTTTGGAAATATGTTACAATAGTAAATTCAACAAACCTCAGTCAAGGAAAAAAGTAATATAAAAAGTGTGATTAATAGCAACATGATGGGCTTTTTTTTTTCATTTTACAGGAGACCTTATTTTGAAATATGAATCATTTTACATAGATAACCTCTATATTTCCATGTCGTTTGTCTAAACAGTAGTCTGTACAACTCTGGGTGCAGAATTGAAAATTATAGCAGAAACTCAAAACTGTCAAAACAACATAAATTACCCACAATGCACCTGCAAAGAAAAAAACTGCAACTGATAAAGAATTAAAGAGTAACCAAAAAGAATCGATAGTATGCACACCCTGGACACAGAAAGGTTCAGAAATGTAGCATATTTGCAATCTTGTCACTGGAAAATATTTCTTCATTGCACTGGTGATCTAAAAACAAGTTGTCAGGTCATTGAGCGATCTAGCTTTGCAATTACCTCTCGGTCAACACACAAAACACGTGGCACCGAACATAAAAGGAACTTTTTCCTAATTTAGTCATTTCTCTCAGATGTGACGCCACATGAAACTAAGTTTCGTTTCGTTGTTTTAATGGTTCAGTGCTTTTATTGAAACCTGACAATGGATAGGAAGATTTTGAGTCTGGTACAATCCCTTCCCCGGCTGCAGAAGCGCCATTCCTTAACCCCGCGTGACTGGTTGTTGGGTTGTCAGACAGCTGGAGGGCAGTGCTGAAAGGAACCAGGTTCTCACAGGACTCCGGGGCATGTTGGCGGGCACCAGGCTGCTGTCCCCTGCCTGCTGGAGCATGGACCACGGTGTGAGAGTTGGTTCCCAAGCGGCCGCAGGCTCATTCCCAGAGCAGAGTTCACAGAGCAGAAAACAGCTGTGTTTGCCCACCGCTTGCTCTTCCAGCTGAAACACGGCGATGAGCACCAGGCCATGGATGAGGGTCCAGTCGGCAGCCTCATGCTTCCGGACAGACTGAGTAAGAAAGGTGTGGTGTCCCCTTCTCCTGGTATGGCACATGGCCTGCACACTGAACCTCTTGTGTCTTGGGCATGTTCTTCCAAATCAAAGTGAAGCCAAGCCCAGCTGATTTTTGAGCGGGGCTGTTTTCTAGCCTGTTCCCCTCAGCGCTGGAGACGCTTCTCCAGCACATTCTTGATTGATAAATGTGTGCACGTTGGACAGGATCTTATGGGTTCACAGAGCAGCCTGTGCACTATGAGCCTGGAGAGGGGCAGGCAGGCTGGCTCTGAGGAGATCACAATGTTGTCCGGTGCCCCATAACCCTTTCCAAGCACCAAATTCGAATCCAACGCATTGGTGGTTAAAGCTGTGGGCTTTCATCAGCTTGCAGGATGTCGGTTCCATCCAAGTCGACATCTAGAGCGTGAGCCGTCTCTGAAAGGCCATGACTGCGGTCTTTAACTCATACAAGAGTTTTAAAATATCATCCTGGCTGGGTTGAAGGGATCAAATGTTTCCTGCATGTGGCCGGCAGTGGCGGAGGGGGCTGGCAGTCTTACTGTGTACACTGGGGAGCCAAGTGTGGGGCCTCCAGACCAGGCTTCACCCAATACAACCCCAAGGCCTGAACCAAAGGAGGGAGGGTAGTGGAGAGGGACACAAAAGCTCAGAGACTGCCCAAGATTACCTCTGTGCTCAGCCACCATCTTTCTCTGAGCAAGTTTGTTAGACGGGCACATTTCTGTTAGTCAAAATTGGTTTGTAGCTTTTGCTTTGTTTTGTCAAGGAGGGCTGGCTCGTTTTATGCCAACTTGACACAAGCTAGAGCAATCTGAGGAGGGAACCGCCACTGAAAAATGGCTTCCACAAGAGCCAGGCTGTGGGCAAACCCGTAGAGCATTGTCTTAGTGATAAATGGGGGCGGGCCCAGCCCATGGTGGGTGGTGCCATCCCTGGGCTGTGGTCCTGGGTTCTATAAGAAAGTAGGCTGAGCAAGCCATGGGAGCAAGCCAGTAAGCAGGACCCCTCCATGGTCTAGGTGTCAGCTCCTGCGTCTAGGTTCCTGCCCTGTTTGAGTTCCTGCCCTAACTGTTTTCAATGATGAACTGTTCCGTGGGAGTGAGATTGAAATAAACCCTCTCCTTCCCAAAGTTGCTTTTGGTCACAGTGTTTCACCACAGCCACAGAAGCCCTGACTAAGATGGGGGGAGTGTGTGTTTGGGGTGTGTGAGCTTGTTTGATTTCTTCATTCATTGCTGGGATGGAATCTAGATCCTCACACATACTGAGTGAGCACGCTAACCACAGGGCTACCTCCTTAGCCCGCATTATAGTTTCCACTAGAGAAAAGAAAGTTCCCGTGCACAGAAGAGCAGGTCTAATCTCCTGCTTTGCATGGCTAGGTGGTAACTGGAGTTCTCAGCTCAACCGCGCGCCATGAATACGATACACTGAATTTGCATAGCTCTTCCCTCGGTGGAATTCCAAGGGCTCCGGCTTCTCATTGGGACACATAACATAGTTTCTAGGAGCAAGAAGCTAGGAGATGTCTCCATTTTCAACATCCCGAGGGAGCGGCGTAGGGAGACTGGACGACACACCTTCCACCAAGCAGATTGGAAAGCGGTTTCCCAGTGACTGCAGAGCTTCGAATGGCGGCTTTAGTGGGATTCCAGAAGCAGGGCATTTGCTGATCACGCACAGGTACCTCCTTTCAACATGGGCCATCAAACATGTTGATCATTAAGCATCAAGAACTGACAGGCCTTTACCTGTACCTCTCCTATGGCCTTTGCCCAGCATCCCTTCCCACTCAATCCACTACTGACCACCACCCAAATGACTGCCTCGTAGCACCTAACACCATCCCTTTCTTCAGCCCCTCTGATTCTGTTCTCCCCAAGGGACAGTAAGAAAAAGAAGAAACAGTTCTGGTCTCCTCAGACTTCAGTTTCCTTGGAGTGGGTTCTCTTCTCTATTCTTTTGGATTAGCGTAGCTGATAACAATACTCTCTCCCTGCCTTTGGCTCCTGTGCCTCAGTGCTTCTTCCTGGCTTCTACAGTGTGGTGATGCCAGTCATCACCTTTGAACCCATTCTGCAGCTTGATCCTCCCACAGCGGACTCCCAGGACAAGCCCCAGACAGACAACCCCTTCTCTGGGTCAAGTAACTCCTACAGCGGTGGACTTAATGTAACGATGATGGCCTGAGTGGGAGGCTAAGGAAGATGACCTCAGGCAACCACGGAACTCTGTGGTCACAAGGACACTGCTAGCGAGCAGCCAGAAGTGTGTCTGAGCCCTAGCGTTCTGCCGAAGAGAAAAGGACAGGGAAGCCAGTTGGTGTCTGGACAAACAGCCCCAGAATAAGCATCCCATGGACCGCAGAACTGAACGGGTCTTCCTCAGAGAAGGGAGATTGGATCATTGTAGTCTTCTTGCTTAAAACTGAGCACCATAGCAACCCTGAAGAAAATGCCCCATGTCAAGGACAGAGGATAGGGACCCTGTGGTGCATTGTAGGACTTCTCAGCCACTGACTTCTTACCTCTTGACTTCCTATTAAGAAATAATGATTCATCTATTTTTGGTTAAGATATTTTGATGAAGAATTTTCTACTGGGCTGGAGAGATGGCACAGCGGTTAAGAGCACTGGCTGCTCTTTCAGAGGACCTGGGTTCAATTCTCAGCACCCACATGGCAGCTCACAACTGTCTATAATTCTAGTTCCAGGGGATGATACCTTCACACCAATGTGTATAAAATAAACTTTAAAAAAATATTTAAAAAAAAAAGAATTTTCTACTACTTGTAACCAACTCAATTTTTTTCATATTAAATGTTGACCAGAGTGGTGACATATAGTCAAAGCACACAGATTTACCTGCAGACATCTTGGCTTTTTAATTTTTACCTGGAAACGCCTCCCAACATTTGACCAACAAGACTGAAGTCCCTTCATCTTTTGGACAAAGCATACTAATACATAAAGTGTGAGAGCTGAAGTTATGTTTTAAATCACCATGCTTAAGAGATCTATAAAACAAAACCACCTCTGACCTGTAAGCCCCACTTGCCCAAGGACAGGTTAACTTGCTGGAATGCTGGAGGCTGCTGTTTATGTAAGATAACAAGCCATGGGTTTTCACTTCTTTAAACAAAGGTTGATTGCCCCAACTGCACTGGGTATGTTTGATCACACAGGAGGTACGTCAGGATGGATGCTTGCCCACCCCACCCCCACCCGACGAAGCGGGGGACATGCGGAGCCTTGTGAGTTTTGCCTTTATAAGCTCCTTTCTAGTGTAATTCAGCACCATTCTCTGGGAATCCCAGGTATGGACCTGGCCCGTGTCCATCTTCCTGGCCAGTATTTAATAAAGCTTGCTTCAAATTTGGCTCAAAAATTGTGGTAGTGGTCTTATTCTCACACAGTGGGATTAACAAAAGGAAATGATATTTAAGCATAAATGCCTCAAAGAACATCCTGGCATAAAACAGAGAGACAAAGGGCTTGGTAAATCATTTCATCTTAGGAAAGGCTGTGTCCTATCTCCATTGCTTCGTAGTTGTGTGTCCTTGAGGAAATGACCAAAGCATCTAAGTTTAGTTTCTTTATAAAGTACACAGGGTCTGGAGAGATGGCTCAGAGGTTGGGAGCACTTGGCTGCTCTTCCAGAGGTCCCTAGTTCAATTCACAGCAACCACATGGTGGCTCACAACTATATGGTTCGATCTGATGCCCTCTTTTGGCATGTAGGCAGAACACTGTATACATAATGAATGGATAAATCTTAATTAAAAAAATAAAAAATAAAGTACACAGAATAATCTCTGCCTTGGAGAGTGAACATAAAGTTAAAACATGTACATATGAATAATTATGATTGTCAACAGTGGCTATTATTATCTCTCTGATTGTGTTTCCTATAATTTTGGTAATAGCCTCTGTTCAGGTTGCTATAACAAACTATCATAAGCCAAGTTGCTTATAAACAATACAGGTTTGTCTCTGAGGGAGATTCAGGGGCTGACGAGGGCCATTTTCTCCCTTTCGTTAGATGGTACAGAGGGGACCATGCAGCTTTCTGAGGTCCCTTTAAAAAAGTACTAACACCACGCATGAGGGCTCTGTAACAAGGCCCCAGACCTTAGCAGGCCAAGGCCTGAACACAACTGACTCCATGACGGAAGTGCCCTTCAGGCTGAAAACCAGCACACAGACAGCACCACCTGCCAGAACTAAAACAAAGAAAGTCTCTAAATGTACTAACCTCGCTTCTTGCTTCTGTAGTTCCACTTCCGGATAACAGTTCTTAACTGAAGTAGGTCAACCCAGGACATGTTTTTTTGTGCTTAAAAGCTCACCCTGAGAAAGGTGTGGGGTTACCCTGGGGTCCCGAGTATGCAGTGTACTTGCTGGTTAGCTAATAAAGACTTTCTATTGGCTTAAACCCATATCCGAGCATCTTCTCTGGTGAATACCCCACAACAGCCTCCACTCTCATGAGCAATCACCTTTCAAAACCCCAACTCGATATTATCCTCTTGTTTTCAAGCAAAAGATTAAAAAAGGTAGGTGCTATGGAATAATCCTTCTGTACACTGTGAATCTGTATTACTCTCTCATTGTTAAGAGCTGATTGGCTGGTAGCCAGGTGGGACATGTAGTCAGGACAGCCAAACTGAGAATGCTGGGAGGAAGAAGGGTGGGGTGAGAGGAGTCCAAGAGAGACAGAGGGAACAAGACATGCTGGAGAACAGGTAAAACCACAAGCCACATGGCGATACATAGATTAATAGAAGTGGGTTAATTTAAGTTGTAAGAGCTAGTTAGCAATAAGCCTGAACTATCAGCTGAGCATTTACAATTAATATTAAGTCTCTCTGTTGGTTATTTGGGAGGAGGTAGGGACAGGAAACTTCCACCAACAGGTAGAAGTTGACATTGATGTAGGAACTTGATTCTAGTTGAAAGTAGGCCCAAGAAGGAGATTCTGGTTTGGGGTTAGCTCAGTGGATACCCTGTGTGGTAGTTTGAATATAATTGGCCCCCATAGTCTCATTGGGAGTGGCACTGTTAGGAGGTGTGGCTTTGTTGGAGTGGGTACAGCCTTGTTGGAGGAAGTGCGTCACTGTGGGGACAGGCTTTGAGGTGTCCTAGGCTCAGGATACCACCCAGTGTCTCAGTCACCTTCCTGTTGCCTGCAAGATGTAGGACTTGCAGCTACTTCTCCAGCATCATGTCTGCCTGCACGCTGCCATGCTCCCTGCCATGATGACAATGGACTGAACTGTAAGTGAGCCACTCCAGTTAAATGTTTCCCTTGATAAGAGTTGCTGTGGTTACAGCAATAGAAACCCTAAGACACCCTGACAACGCAGTGTCCCATGAGCAGAGCACAAAACCATGGGTATTCTAGTCCCCTACATCAGACCTCCAGAACCACACAAAGCCAGAAGACTGGGGTTTTCTGGTGAGCAGATGGTTAGTCGTCAATAAAAGGAGTTTTTTGCACTTTGAATGTTGTGAGTTTATCTGTCGTCCTCTACACCTGTCACCAAGGTCACTCTGGGATACATGTGTCCCTTATTGGTTTTCTGAAAAGCACAGAAAAAGTAAACAGGATTTCTAGAATCCAGGAACTTTGTCTTTCCTCCCCACCCCACATTTTCCTACATGAGAATAATTGGACATAAATAACTAGGAACTAGGAAGACATGGGCAGAATTTGAGGTCAGAATCTCAAACCCAGAGGAGAAATTTCTGACACAAGGTCTTGAGGATTTCCAAACGATGCTGAAAAGCAGCGTGTGTTTGGAAGCAGCAACCCCACAGCACACACTCAGGGTGTCGCTGCTGTTTGCCTAACGCTTAGATGCTGGAACTTTAAAATTCAGCTGTGCTCTGCCATATGCTGCCCCACGCTGATGAGGTCCGCTAATGTTTCCTTGTAGAGTTTGGGCTTCTGTCAAGATTGGTCATGGTCAGTCCTCATTTCTGCCTTGTTTCATGCGGATGTGGGTATTAACTTTCATACCCGTTTCTAGGAAAGCCCCACTGCAACCTTGTAGATCACGGAGCCTGACAAGGTTAACCTGGAGAACGTGAACTCAGAAGGAAGCATCAGAGAAGCGTGGTTGGAGTATCTGGGTGTCCCTGAGCCTTTGACACAGTTCTGACCACACCCTACAAGGGTGGGCCCACCACCCACTGTCTCAGTCCCTGTTCCCAAGGCTCCTACCCTGCAGCAAAGACCCACAGTATCATATTTTATATGGCTGTCAATGTAGAGTTGCTGGGTTGTATAAGGGGAGGAGGAAGGTGACTTTCAGCGGGACAGAGAGTGTTTTCCAACCTGTGCAACTTCCTTACGTTCTCCGAAATGTTATTTCCCAGCTGTAAACTGGAACACTTACAACCTATGGGCACTTTCCTGTGTTTCTAGACTTGAAAATAGAGGAGGCTAAATGGTGTGACTTCTCTTAAAAGCTCTTGGGGCTTTAAACATGTCTAGAGCATTTGGTCAGGTGATTCACTTTGGGAAATCCATCCTCAGACAACATCTTAAACGGACCTGAGCCAGACTGCATTTGCCAGCCTGTGTTCAGCATGCACTTGCCAGCATGCCTACACACACGCACGCACACACATGCGCGCGCGCGCGCGCGCGCGCACACACACATGGTTGCCCCTTGTCCGACTTCCACCTTCAGCCTTCCCCCACTCACAACCTCACCTATTTCTTCTTGGAGGCAGGGGCCCTCTTTAGAAGAAAGGAAATCAGACTAAGCCATGCAGAATCCCCTTTGACAGGCAAGGAAGAAATGAGCAGCCACCCACCTTGCAACTAAAAGAAAAAGCACCCTCTGTCGGAGAGCATCTGATCATAGGACATTTAATGCTGCAAGTTATATACCCTTTCTTCTCTTCCTTCTTTTACTCAGACACTTTATATTAAATACCTTTTGTACACCAGACACCACCCTAGTTGGTAGGATTATAAAACTTACATTTAGTAGCGAGGAGGTAAACATTAAGCAAAACATAGACTGAAGAGATAGCTCAGTGAATTTACAGAGGACTCAAGTTCAGGTCCCAGCACTTATCCACATCAGGTAGCTAACAACCGTGTGTAACTCCAGTTCCAGGGAATTAAATGCCCTCTTCTGTTCTCAAGGGCGCACACACGCACACACACATGCACACATACACACAATATAAAAATTAATTTTCATTTTTTAAAAATGTATTTGAAGGAAAAAAATGAACTAAAAAGAGTAGGACATGGCTTGTCCTAAAGCATGGAGAAGACTTTTATTATAGACACAAGGGAGAAAAAAAACAGGCGGAGGGAAGAGTCCAGGCTGAAGGAAGAGTCCAGGCTGAACATGGCAGGCAGACTAAACCAGACCTTGAGAGAAGGGGAGGGAGAGCAAGAGAGGAGCCACAGACCAAGAGGGGAGCCTGGGCCAAGAGATCAAGAGACCACTGTAGCCAAAATGGCCGAGTTATATAAGGATCAAGCACACATTCTGTGCAATTGAGGCAATCACACTTATTTACAGAAGTGAAAACACAGTTTGTTGGCTTGTTATCTCACATGAACAACAGCCCCCAGCATTTCAGGAAGTTATCTGTCCTTGGGCAAATGGGGCTTAGAGGTTAGAGGCAGTTTTGTTTTATAGATCTCTTAGGCACAGTAATTTAAACTTCAAACATAGCATTCACCAGAAAAGAGAAAAGAATGAAGAGCCGAGTTCTGATAATTCCAACCTTTAAAGGTTTAAGAACAGCAGAAGGGAAACTCGGGAGAAGGAACCTGAGAAGCAGCGTCCAGGGAGCCAGGAGAGAGCACAGTGTCTCAAGGGAGGGAAGGTAAGCGGAGAGCTGCCAGGAAGACAGCTCCGGTGTGTAAGCAAATGGGGTCAAGAACCACGGGCGTGAGAAGAACAGCAGGGATGGAGAGAGCTTATTCAAGAGGCTTTGCTTGACAGGGAAACCACACGAGGCTGTCACTGAAGGATGAAGAGGTAACAGGTTACTCAGAATGGTGACATACAGGACAGCAACCTGTAGGCACCCCCAGGAACAGCCCCGGGTCTAGAGCGTGCTATGGGAATGTTACGTTTGAACTGGAGCTACCCAATGGGCAGAAATTAGTTTTAGATTCTCAATGAGCTCAGAAATTAACCCAGGTGAATATTCGCAGTTTCGACTATTTGCCAGCATCCACAAAGGCCCACAGCATGCAAGAGTTTATCATACTGAACACAAATTTGAATTCCACACACTACAAGCGACGTGCACAGGACTGAATTCTTTAGGTAGTGAGTGAGTGAGCTCAGCTGCCTGCTCAAGAGTCTGCTCTCAACACCATTTGTTCATTAAACACCTGAAAACAGCATTCAGAAAACACAAAGTGTGTTTCCAGAAGAAAGCGATCCTTACGGTCATGGTTGGGACGGGAGGAAAACTCCAGAAAAGCAGAGATTTTAGAACACTGTGCCAGCTAGTTTTATATCAGTGTGACGTGAGCTACAGTCATTTTGAAGAGAAAATGTCAAGTGAGAAAATATCCCTGCCAGATTGGCCTGTGGGCAAGTATGTGGTACATTTTCTTGACTGATGATTCATGTGGAGGGTCCAGTGCCTGGGAAGGTGGTCCTGGGATGTACAAGAAAGCAAGCCATAGAGGAACAAGCCAGTGAGTAAGTAGCATTCCTCTGTGGTCTCTACTTCAGCTCCGACCTCCAGGTTCTTGTCTCGATTGCCTGGGTGACGGACTATAATCTAAACTGAAACAGACCCTTGCCTCCCCAAGTTGCTTTTGGTCACTGTCTTAGGGTTTCTATTACTGTGACAGAACACCATGACCAAAAAGCAAGTTGGGGTGGAAAGGGTTTATTTGACTCACAATTTCATATCCATAGTCCACCACTGAAGGAAGTCAGGGCAGGAACCTGGAGGCAGGAGCTGATGCAGAGGCCATGGAGGGGTGCTGCTTACAGGCTTGCTCCCCACGGCTTGCTCAGCCTGCTTTTTTTTTTGTTTTTGGTTTTTCTGTTTTTGTTTTTTGGTTTTGGTTTTTTGAGACAGGGTTTCTCTGTGTAGCTTTGCACCTTTCCTGGAACTCACTCTGTAGACCAGGCTGACCTCAAACTCATGATCCTCCTGCCTCTGCCTCCTTCAGCAAATCCTACTGGCATGCATCACCACAACCGACTCAGCCTGCTTCTTATAGAACCCGGGACCACCTGCCCAGGGATGGAACCACCCACAATGGGCTGTGCCCTCCCCCCATCAATCAATAATTCAGAAACTGCCATACAGCTGGATCTTATGGAGGTATCTTCTCAATTGAGGATCCCTCCTTTCAGATGACTCTAGCTTGTGTCAAGTTGACATAAAACCAGCCGGGACAATTGGCCCCTTGTGAACTTGACACACAAGCATATCACTGTTAGGCCATAATCATTCCTTTCTTGTTCACCCCTAAGATCACACATTAACATCAACATCAAAACATTAAAACATTTCGTAAACTTTTAAATCCCACAGTCTTTACAAATTCAAACACTTTAAAATTCAGTCTCTTTAAAATTCCAAAGTCTCTTTTAAAACCTAAAAAAAAATCTCCTTTAAAAACTCAGTCTCTCAACTGTGGGCTCGTGCAAAAGGAAAAATAAGTTAAATATTTTCTTACTTCAAAAGAAAAGAGCCAGGGAATAGTCACAATCTCAACAAAGCAAAACCAAACTCCGAAAGTCTAATAACTCAGCTGCCCAAGTCTGGGATTTACTCACGATTTTCTGGGCTCCTTCAAAGGGCTTGGGTCATTCCTCCAGCTCTGCTCTGTCACACACGACTTCTAAGGTCAGGCAGGCCCCACTCCACCGCTGCTGCTGTTCTTGGTGGTCACCCCATGGCACTGGCATCTCCCAAACTCTGGGGTCTTCCGCTGCAGCTGGGCTGCCCTTCCACCAATAGCCTCTCATAGGCTCTCTGCTTGGTGCGAAGCTCAACTTCTCACATGACCCCTTCAGTCCTGGGCCTTCAACTGCCACTGAGGCTGCACCTTCACCAATGGCCTCCCTGGCCTCTCACAGTGCCCAACCTCAGCTGCTCACCATGAATCCTTCATACCTTCAAAACCAGTACCAGCTGGGTGACTCTTATATTACCAAGTTCAACTGCCAGGGCGAGGGGCCATCTTGGCGGCCTCTCAAACACAGCTTCTGTGTGCTGGCTCTCAGGAAACACTTCTCAGAAGATTTCACCTCAGTGATGCTGGGGTCTTCTTAATCACCACTAATTTCTTAACTCCAGTCAACCAGCATCAAGTATTCCAGCAAAATCAAAGGTTTCCTTTAGTAGTTCTTAATCACAGCTGATTTTTCAGGCCCAGCTAACCAGAACCACAGAATCTTAATTCAAAATAACAAATGACCCTGATGGAGTCTTTAAACACCCCCCCCCGAAATTCATAAGCCAGGCCTCCATCTACGGCACAGCCCTCCACATTCTTCGAACTTCCAAGCCCTCAAAGAACAGCTCACCAAGCATTGAACGCTCAATGGTTTTTCTAGCCCAGAGTTCCAAAGTCCTTTCACAATCCTCCCAGAAAGAACATGGTCAGGTCTGTCACAGCAACACCTGGCTCCTTGGTACCAACTTGTCTTAGGGTTTCTATTGCTACAACAGAACACCATGACCAAAAAGCAAGTTGGGAAGGAAAGGGTTTATTTGGCTTACCCTTCCACATCACTGTTCATCATTGAAGGAAGTCAAGACAGGAACTCAAGCAGGGCAGGACCTGGAGGCAGGAGCTGACACGGAGACTATGAAGAAGAGCCTCTTGCTGGCTTGCTCCTCATGGCTTGCTCAGCCTGCCTTCTTATAGAACTCAGAACCACTAGCCCAGGGATGGCACCACCCACCATGAGCTAGGCCCTCCCCTATCAGTCACTAATTAAGAAAATGCCTTACAGCTGGATCTCATGGAGGTGGCTCCATCCTCTCAGATGACTTTAGCTTGTGTCAAATTGACATAAAACTATCCAGCACACGAGACAATGAGAGAATCGAGTCATCTTGCCTTTTGATGACAGGACTTTTGAGTTGTGAGGAAGTTCAGAGTACAGGGTCTACAGATGAGAGGCCAGAAGCGCAGGGGTGTAAGACATCTGCTGTAGGTATATGCTTCGAAACGATGCCTGCTTTTACCGCAGAATCCTCATGAAACAGCCCGGTTTCATGAGGGACCTGAGGTAAATTAAGATGGCGTGGTGCTTTACATTTTGATCGATTCATGGCATTTTGGAAAAGGGAAACAGACACTGGAGCCAAGATGACAGTGGATTTGAAAGTTCTGAAAGGCAGGATATCAGGCCAACAAGTGACTAAGAGAACAGAGTCCTTCCCTGAATAGAAAGATGCTGTGCATTTAGGCTTTTCCAGAAAAGCATACTGGTTGTGTGGGAATTTCAAGTGATTACTGCTGAGAAATTCCCTGGAAGGCCAAAGCCTCCTAGACAGCTGTGGGCCTGGACATGAAGAAGAAGAACAAGGACAAGATAAAACTCATGGGGACCACATGAGGCCCTCACAATCTCCATCTGTGACAACACAGGTGACCTGCACAAAGAGCTCACCTGTCCACCATGGAGCCAAAACTGGGATTTGGAGAAGCTAAGGAAGGAGATCCAGCAGGAGCTGGTGGAGCTGTGGGTTTGGATGTTGCCTCATGTCAATGAGATGAGCATCAGATAATGTGCATGAACTATGAGAGAACCTGGCATCTCACGCTGAACTTCCACACATACCAGCCCACTGTTGGTGGGGATAGAAGGAATCATCCCAGTCCTCATGGTTTGCCTGCATCCATGGCTCCCACCTGTTTGAAAAGCGCTGGCAGATATTAGGCAATGATTTTTGTGCATCCACCGCATCCTGATAGACTTTATCTCAACCATGCAAGGTGTAGCTACCCAGTGGGCATGAGAATTGAACCTGTGAAAGGTAATGCTGTCATTCTATTGGGTCATCTCCTTCAGAGTGGTGAGAACATTGTTAAGTCAGTGGATTCCATGAGCATGAGTTCCTTTCACACTTCAATTGCTGTTGAACAAGCCCCTTGGTCAGAAGCCATTTGTAATACCTTGTCCTGACTACCTGGTATAAGCTCAGCAGACAGCAACCTTGGCAAAAGCCCCAAGGTCAAGGAAGACAAACCCATATCTAAACCAAGTATCTCTTCCAGTGAAAACTGAAGCGTTGTCTCTTCGAAGATGAATGGGGTCCAATGCAGTCAGCAGCTACCAAGTGGCTGGCTCACCTCCTGGGGATTGGTGCCATTTCTGCTATTGCCAAACTAGGGCACTCAAGAGTGACCTCAGACAGAACAGCCTTCATGAATGGAAGTCCACGCTGCTGAATTCAGGCATGACCTCCATCCTTGCAATCATGGCCACTTTACAAGTCTGTCGGGCATGAGTGGGTGGGGTGGCCTGGAAACAAGCCTGAACAATGGGAGACAAATGCGGTCACTCTCTAAAGGCCACAGAGATCTGTGCACACATATCCTTGTCACCAATTTTCAGTCTAGGTCCATCTTAAGGCAACACAAACATTCAGTCCATAAAACCATCTAAACAAATCTTGAGGCACTGTCTACAGGTTATTACAGAACCACAATGGAGGCTTTCTCTTCTTCCAGGAAAAATAATAAATTGTGTTTATTTCTGCAGTATTAGGTATGAACCCAAGGCTTCTATCATGCTACACACGCTGAACCACAAGGCTACACCCAGTCCTTCTTCCTGGAAAAACTGAAAACTAGGCACACTTTCTGAAGACCTTTCCAACAACAGGATTTCCTTCCACCCTTTTGCTAAAGAAAACAGCCAGAGTGGAGCGGTACATGCGGGTTACCTACTTTGTCCATGTGCCTCTAGACCAGGCCTGAACTGTCTTCCACCATCAATGTTAGTAGCAGAGAGTCTTCTCATGAGGTTGAATGTACATAGTGGCAGAGAGGATCCGAGACAGCAAGGAAAGGACCAACAACATACAAGAGACTTGCTCATGAAACTTCTGCAAGAGCTCACAGAGTGATCAGCCTACACCCATTCGCAAGTCGATGGTTTGGTGGGCCAAGACAACGATGTTTATAGTCAGCTCCTTGTGTTCATTGGGTGGTCAGCTGCCCATGGTCTGCTAAGACCCAGGAGCAAGCCATAGGCTGTTTCTCAAAAGAATAGTCATCTATCATGGTGGAAGTCCTGCTCCATCTGTAAGTATGCACTGTAATGCCCCTGGAGTGGTCTCCAATAGTGTCCCAATCCACACAGCATGTCTCTGTGAGGGCACAGAGCAAAGTACTTGAGGTGGCATCTGGAACCGTTGCAAATTCCTCTGGTTCTTCCGAGTGATGCTCTGGCCTCTGTCTACAATCACACAAATATACACATCATGATACACCATTATGTGTTCATGTCTTTCTATTAATTTAGGATGTACACTAGGGGAAATATATACACTCTTACACATGAGTTACAAGGATTCCGGCTATTTTTATTTAAGTACTTGAGGAGCAGATAACCCTCAAGACTGGAGCTCTTTGTGATACCCAATGACTGGCATGTATGAGACAGAGCTGAAGATCAAGGAAGGAACAAGTATCAGTGACCAAAGAAAGCTGACTCCAAAATAATTTACTGCAAAATGGAAAATTCAGTCAATCAACTCTTCAGGGCTTTTTCTCCACTGCACTAATCACCCAGTTTGATGGATGGCCCAGTTCATTCTGGTCCCACAGCCTATAAATAACAATCATAAGCTTCCTTGCAAAGCAGGGCCTTCGGTAAATGGAGAATCGTTTTAACTGTGTGAACACGAAGGCTTCAAACTCTTGGCTTCAAATCATATTTATTTTGTATTCTTTTAGGCCAAGCAGAACCCAAAAAAAAATGCTAATCTAACCCAGTTCACAAAACAAAGAGGACAAAGATGTCACTTGAAATGGGGTCATTTTTATTCCTGTCGAGTCTGCCTTGGACACAGACGTTTAATATTTAAATGTTATTCCCTGTGAGAGCTGGACTCTCAGTATTTTGTGCCTCTGACAGGATTCAAATTTCAGATTCTACCTTGTGTGAAAATATCATTTCAAAGAATGTGCCCCAGGAGAATGATAATAAAGCCAAATCTTGGCATTTTTCAAGATGAACTTTCTTCAGAGTTCTCTTAAAAATGTGGGTTCTCTCCTGCTCCTTCCCAGACACCAGGAGTTAAGGAATGGTACCTTTCCCTTTGTCCCAATTAAGAGCACTCCGGATCTACTAGCAAATTATTTATTGTAAGCAGATAAGTAATTGCTAAATGTGGTGATATTGTTGAATCTGCATTTAGTACGTTAATTACAATATTTTACAATGCATTAACTGTGTCTTTTGATTCTGCTTTGAGATGTTGCCGTTGTCTCTAGCTATAATTTGAATATTGAGAACACGTCTGTTGTTTTCCTTTGCTATTAGTATAATCCTGAAAACACCTGCCCAGCACATTCTAAGCGCTAGGGGCTGCAGCGATTAATAGCAGCAAATCTTAGGAAATCGCTTTTCATCCTCCAGCAGTCTGAACAAATTGGGTCATTAAAATATCTTAGCTTAAATGCTACGTTGCTCTGGCATGTCTCACAAGGTTGCATAAATTCTGTCACTCTGCACCCCATAATTCACATCACAGAAGAAATGCAGTGTTCTGAATTTAACCATACAGTGTCCACTAGTAACCATGGGCACGGCTCTCACGAAGATGTATGGATTTATAAAATTGTGAAAATGAAGGTTCTCAGGTTTTTCTCCATGGTTGTTTTCTTATCTGTGTCCCCCCCCACCCTGGTTTCTTTCACATCCTCCACCTCCTACAATGGTCTCCCAGCGACTTCCTGTAGGGAGCTGACTTGAAGCAAACACATACAGTTGGTTCTGTATTTTAGTATATGTCAGAATGAAAAGCTAGCTTCTGCTTTCACTGGAGTTAGCTCTTTTACTGGAGACCATTTCGGTAACAAAAGGCAAGTAACAAAAAAGGCAGAAAAATTAAAGAAAAGCATTCTTATGTGCACCGGGCTTTGTTTTGGGCCACCAACCAGCTCCCAAATCATGACACGGAGACTTATTATTAGTTATGAATGCTCGGCCTTAGCTTAGCTCTTGTTTTAATCTCTTTATCTATGTTTTGCCTCGGGGCTTTTTACCTTTATTTCTGTATATCTTACTTTCCTGTTGTCTCTACGTCTGGCTGGAGGCTGCCTGTTTTCTAGCCTTGAGTGTGTCTCTCTCTTTCTCCCTGTTCTCTTCTCTTGCTCTTTTCTTCTCTCATTCTAGACTTCTCCTCCTACTTCTTCTCTGCCAGCCTCCCCCACCCCCCTCTGCCCCAGCAGCTTTTTATTAGACCAATCAGGTGCCTTAGGCAGGCAAGATGAAACAGATGCCACACATCTTACATAGTTAAACACACATCCTTACCTCGTTAAACAAATGCAGCCGAAACAAATGTAACACACCTTTACACAGTTAAAGTCATATTCTGTAGCATAAACAAATGTAACACATCTTTGCCCAGTTAAAATAATATTCCACAACACTTAAACATCTGCCTAGCTTTTTTTCAATTTTTTATCTTATTTTTTTTAATGTCGAATGCCATTTATTGAAGGAGGGAGGAGGTCTTAAATACAGGCTTACAGCACAATGGGAGAACCCCAGAGGGCAGAAGTTCACTACCAATGTTTTACAATCTTGCATCTAAGCTGTTAACGCCCATTATGCAGGATACACAGACAAGGAACTTCCCTTATTATCTTATTATTTTAGGTGTGGGTGTTTTACCCACATGTATGTCTGTGCATTGCGTACCTGCAATGCCTCCAGAGACCAGAAGAGGGTGGCAGATCCCCTAGGACTGGAGTTACAGACAGTTGTCAGCCCCGAGTGGGTGCTGGAGATCCAGCAGGTTCCTCTGGAAGAGCAGCCAGTGGCCTTAATGGCCGAGCCATCCCTCCATCTTCCCGAGCCTTTTGAGTCAACGTTGGTTATGGTTCATCTTTGTGAATTAAGGTTGACTGATTAACAGATTAGAAAAGTGTGAATTTTACATCAGAGAGTCAGAACATGCAAGTATTTTCAAGTCTTAAACCAGTATGTCATTAAGCTATGCAACATGAACATCAAAACTTGAAGATAAGTCAAAATGCAGAACAACCAAAACATATCCACAACTAAAATAAATTATTAGAAGAGGTAACGACCATTCAGTGATGATCTGAAAGTAAATAGCTAGGAAGTTTCAGTCCACTGGAATTACAGCAACAAGCCAGAAAAAAAAAAGACAAGTGCGAACAGAAGTGGGGGGGTGGGAATCACACGTGAGTTCAGCCAGCACTGCATATCGAGACCCTGCCTCAAAAACAAACAAAACAAAAGTAGAGCTGGAGAGCTGGCTCAGTAACCAAGAGTGTGCACTGCCGTTGCAGAGGATCCCGGCACCCATGTCAGGCAGCTCACTTGAACTCCGGCTCCAGGGGATCTGACACCTTCCTCTGACCTCCACAGTCATCTGCTCTCACGTGTGTGCAAATCCACAACACAGACATGTGTACGCACATAACTTAAAATAAAAATAAATCTTAAAAAAGGATTTAGGCTGGGCGGTGGTGGCACACGCCTTTAATTCCAGCACTCGGGAGGCAGAGGCAGTCAGATCTCTCTGAGTTGGAGGCCAGCCTGGTTTACAGAGCTAGTTCCAGGACTGCCAGAGTTACACAGTGAAACACTGTCTTGAAAAACTGATAGATGATAGATGATAGATAGATAGATAGATAGATAGATAGATAGATAGATAGATAGATAGATGATAGATGGATATAAATGGATGGATAGATAGATATACATACATACATACATACATACATACATACATACATACATACATACATAGAGGGATTTAGTGTGCAGTCTCTTTACCAGACTCCTCTTTAAGGAGGTGACAGATACATCAAGATCAATAATTCTACCACAGACATTTAAAGTCACCCACCCGGGCCCTCACTCTGCTTTTCTGCAGGTGACACCCTGCAGTGTCCTCTGTCTGCTCAGGTAAGTCTTCATCGGAAGTGATTACTGAGCCACAGAGATCATCTTGACAGACGCTAATTGAGCAACTCATGTACCTCGTACCCTGCCAAGCACCAGACAGCGTCGTGGAGAATTGTGCCCTGTGGAGTGGGAAGTCTAGCTTCAGAGCAGACATCAGACAAATTAAGATACGAGAACCGCATAATTAGTTTTATTAAACGCGATGAAGGAAGCAGAAGACGTAATAAGCAGAAGGACCTGATTGGGCTTGGAAGATCACAGAGGCCCTGATCGTGGAAGAGGTGTTTAAGCTGGTGTTGGAAGCAGGTGTCAGGGTGGGGAAGGGATGTCCCACTCGGCATAGGGATCAGAAGATCAGAGTCTCCCGGGAGGACTGAGGAAGGAAGACCAGCGTTCCCGAAGGAGGCGAGGGAATGAGAAGAGGCCAGTGGTACACGAAATGAAGGCGGAAACGGAAGCAGGGCTCAGCCCACCGTGCAGGGCCAACTCCCTTGAGGCTTGGACTTCATTGTGAGACCGTAGCCGTTCAAAGACGACTCGGGAGCCACGGGGCCACCATCCAGGGGGAAGTGGGGGAAATCAGTTGGGAGCCACCTCGGAAGTCCAGGTGGGAGATGAAGATGCCGTGGATAGCGAGGATATCGGGTATAAATGACTAAAACGGCACTTCCGTTTCCCGTCGGTCTCGCCGGAGTTTGGCCACAGGGTCCCCAGACCCAATTCTGGCTGCAGCAGCAAGACAGATTCCGGAACAGAGCGAGTCCAGGTTCGGTCCCGGGGACCAGCTGGATTCCCGGATGGCCTGCTTGTCTCCTCCATCCCTCACGCCGCGTCCTGAACGGCACAGCCCCGAAATGAGCCCCGGGACAAGGGATGCATGAGGAACCGAACTAGCAAGTTCACGTTTTGTTCTTTCTGTGAACATCGGTCCTCTTTGCGGAGGTAACAAGTCATTGCGGTCAAAACTGAGCCTCTGCTCTCCATGAGAGAGATGAGACTTTGTCCTGCTGTCTGTCCCCTAATCAGATATTTCCCAGCTCCCAACAACAGCTCTTGATTACTGACTGGTCCCTGACACCAACCTTCACAGGACAGACACTGAGCAGCCCTGGAGCTCGTAACTCAGCCCTGGACTCTGTCTGCTTGGTCCTGTGGATTTAAGTTACCACTCTCTGCTGATGACCCCCACGTTCTTACTCCTGAACCCCAAACTGGTATTCAAGTGTCCCCTCAACACCTCTAACTCAGATGACTGATAAATAACACCTTTTATTTTTTTAATGAGCTATTGTTTATATTTCTGGGGTAAAATATACTGTTTTGATATGTTTATACAATGAAGAATTATGAAATCAAATTCATCAACGTATCACATCACTCAGTCACCTTATTGTGGTACATCCCAGATTTACTCCTAGCAATTTTGAAATACACAATACACTGTGTTACCCAGTAAATCTCAAACACACACACACACATACACACACACACACACACACACACACACACACACACACACACATTCATTCCTTCTACCCAAAACTTTTTTTTTTAATTTGGTCTCAGGGTGTAACCTTGACTGGGACTGGTAGTCCTCCCGCCTGTGAAATTACATCACCTATCATAACTGAAACTTTGCATCTTTTAACCAACATTTCCCGGCTTTGCCGCACCAAACCCCACCCTATCCTCCATGATGGACCATCATGCTGTATTTCTGAGAGTTCTTTTGGGATGCCACAAATAAGCGAGTTTATACAATTATTTGTCTTCTGTGGTCCTCTTACTTGAGTTAACACAGCATCCTTAAGGCTCATCTATATTATTGTACAGGACAGGCGCTCTTGCCTACGACTGAATAGTACTGCACTGTGCCCTTTGTACCACACATCCTTTACTCCTTGTCTATTGACAGTTGCGTAGCTTTGATTTCATAGGGTGACTGTAAATAATGTAGCAATAAACACAGGAATGCAGATCTCTCTTCATCCATCCTTTGGATAAATGCCCAGAAGTGGGAATTCTGGGTCATTTGATAGTTCTATTTTTAGTTTGTTAAGGAACCTCTTTAACTACTCTCCGGAATGGTGCATTAATTTACATTCCCAGCAACACTGCACAAATGTTCCCTTTTCTCCATATTCTCTTAACCGTTTTTACTTTCCTTTGTTTGTTTTGTTTTTGTTTTTCAAGACAAAGTTTCTCTGTGTAGCTTTGAGCCTTTTCCTGGAACTCACTTGGTAGTCCAGGCTGGCCTCAAAATCGCAGAGATCCGCCTGCCTCTGCCTCCCAAGTGCTGGGATTAAAGGTGTGTGCACCACCGCCTGGCTATTTTCTAACATATAGTCTGAAGGCAGGTTGCAGTTAACTACAGTTGACCCATTAGCAAGTACGCATAGATACTCCCTTTAAACTATCACTACTTTTGGCAAATTTCTCTCTTTCTCTCTGTCTCTGTCTCTCTTTCTCTCCCTTCATCTTTCTACCTCCCCAAACACAAATGTGCATGCATAGGTGTGTGTGTGTGTGTGTGTGTGTGTGTGTGTGTGTGTGTGTGTGTCTATTCTGCTTTGCCTTCTGTTACTATGATAAACCACTATGACCAAAAGCAACTTGGAAAGGAAAGGATTTATTTCATCTAAGTTATAGTCCATCGTCAAGGGAAACCCTGGCCGGAGCTCGAGCAGGAACCTGGAGGCAGGAACTGAATCGGGTGCCCTGGAGGAATGCTGACTGGCTCTCTTCCTGGCTCACACTCACCTCCCTTCCTTACACAACCCAGGACCACCTGCCCAAGGATGGCACTGTCCACACTGGAATGGGCCCGCCTCCATCGATTAACAATCAGGAAAATGCCCCACAGAGGTGCCCACAGGCCAAGCTCATGGAGACAGTTCCTCAACTGGGGATCTTTCTTCCCTCCAGTTCGGTCAAGCTGGTGAAAACAAGCCAGGACGGTGTGTATGCACCTCAATATAATCATATCCACACAGAGGCATTCAAACTGTAAATATTCAAAATTAAAACTCTGTTTCTTCAACTGTAGGAGCCAGGTCGACTTTCTCACCTCTATCATCCCAGACAGTTCTATCAGATACATGGCCATGATCTAGACCCTTAGCTCACAAATGGCTCAACACATGCTGACCCCAGGTCTGCAAGACCTTTCTCTAAAGAGCAGTGCTTTACACACCAGCTGGTCCAGGCACTAAATATCAAGAGGTGAGTGAGAAAACAGTAGTTGTGAAGGTGAGGAGGGCACAGCTGCCCCATTCAAGGGAGGCCCCGAAACTCAGTTATAGCCACCGACACCCTGTGAAAATGTGGCCACGGCATTCTTGAGGAGCCCATGCTTCCACAGTCAACCAGAAAGACAGAGTTGTATAAAATCTCAGTGAAGTGTCTAAAAACAAGTGGTCGTTTTCCAATTATGCGTGCTCATTATAAAGTACTCAGGAAAAGCATTGGACAAGGCAAAAGAGTAATATACGATGAAACCATCCTGCCCCTCACTGTTCACCACTAGTATTTTGGTGACTGTCCCACGAACAGCGTCTCCTTAGAGATGGGTACCTGTATAATTAGGTCTTCATGGAATGTTCTATGCGCTGCTTTTTTTTTTTAAATCATGGGCCATTTTTACGATGTCTCCCTATCCTTTCCCATGATTCCTTTTGAGTTTCCACCATTGGTTCAAGTCTTTCCACAAACACCTTGAGCGCCAACCTAAACACGTGCACCTCAAAGACCTCCAGTTCATCATTTTTGCCTCACACACACTCATTCTTTACAAGCTCTGTGTCTCTTGGTTCGAATTTCTACAGAAAGAAAAAAAAAACTAATATCCCATTGAACACACGACTGACAGATCTTCTTCCCACTAAGCTATAAAGGACTGGCCCCTAACCCCTGACCCTGAGCTATGCTGGGAGCTGGAGAAACTTCCCAAACAGTTCTATATATTAAGTGGTTCCACGCAATGGTGAAGGACACTGAACTAGACTGAGTATGAACCCTGAATCCACCACTTTTCTATGTTATCTTGAGCTAGTCAATTAGCCTTTCTGTGTCTAATTTCCTTTGTATGAAAATTATGAGTCAAAAAACAGAAAAGAAAATTATGAGTCATATTAATACTCTATATAGCCATATCCAAACTGTAGGACTGATCTGAAGATGTTGGTGTAAGAGGCTTAGAGTGGTGTTTGGCTCACCGTAAATATCAAATAAACCAGCTAATAGTAGTATTACTATTTTCTTTCTGCGATTCCTGCCTAAAGAGTTCAGCAAACTCAACGGATCCTTTCAGGAAGGCTCTTGGCTCCATGGTAGATACTTCTGTAGTGAGAGGAGAATCTGTTTAAATTTTAAGAAATTGACTTCTCCAACATCTATGACGCTTCTGTCTTCTGTGGTTTTAGGTGAAACAATCTGCTTTCCATAGCTCCTCCCAAACATCTGCAGGACTCTGTAAAGAGTGAATGTTTGTTTAAAAGAAGAAAAAAAAGGCAAAGCTATTCCTGTCCTCAAGGGGGTCTTTGGCCTAATAGGGGAGTTTAAATACAAATATCATTCAGTTGTTACAAATATCCTCAGTGTGACTCCTCCTAGGATTGGAACTTAATTCTGAAAACTAAGAATCACCATTGCTAAAAATGTCACATAGGTTGTATTGGAGATTGAATTTTCACACAGTTTGTTAGTCAGAATAGGATAGTCTGGGGACCTGAAAAGATGGCTCAAATGGTTAAGAGCACTCGCCATCTGAGCAAAGGACCCAGCACCCACATTAGGGGGCTTACAACTACCTAAATCCCAGTTCCAGGGCATCCAACGCCCTCGTCTCTGAAGTCACCTGCACATAAACTCATACAAACACACACACAACACACATCCGCGTTAATAAAATTAAAAAATAAACAAACCATTTTTAAGGTAGTTTTTACTGCAGTTACAATTAAGCAGTCAGGCAGGCAGTGGTGATGCACACCTTTAATTCCAGCACTCGGGAGACAGAGGCAGGCAGATCTCTGTGAGTTCAAGGCCAACCTGGCCTACAAAGCGAGTTCCAGGGCAACCAGAGCTACTCAGAGAAATCCTGGCCCCCGTTTAAAAAAAAAATTGAACAAAGTTATAGTAACTTTTATGATAAAAATTTCCTATCTCCACATCAAAAACTGACAAGGAGTGCCTGTCTGTCCCAGTCCCCCGAGAGCCCAGGTTGACACACCCTGATTCAATATGTGTTGATGGTTACAAGAGGTAAAAATAAAGAAATAAAATAAAAATAGAGGATATTGTGGGGGACCAGCCCCCACATTTATTTACCCCAGGAACTCTTGAGGAATGAGGGTCTTAGAGAGTTAAGAAGCAGAGAGAAAGCACAGAATAGACTCGGGTGGGCCTGGATCCTTATCCACCGGCCCAGAACTTTATTCCAAAAATCTGTTTATAACAATTCCAAGGGGTGGAGCAAAAGACCTCCCCCTTGCTGGTTAGACCCTTACAAACACCTGGGACCCAGGCCCGTGGTCCAGTCAACCTCTTATGCAGTCCTGCTGGGTACAGCTACTAGGAAACCTAGTGGGCTGTAACAGGATATGACCAGCTACATTTCTGGATGTTCCTGCCTGGAAACGTTTTGCTCTCTACTCTATTCCTACGCCTCTGCCAACCACAAAAATGACAGAACACTGACAGGCAGCCATGACTGAGTTCAGCAGGACAAGGCCACCCAAGCCTCCTCCTGGAACATCACCGAATATTTGTGGGCAGTACACATCTTCTACACCATGCCTCAGATGTCCAAAGTGTGTGTGGGGGGAGGGGACAGCTTCCTTGCTTTTCTGAACTGATTTTATCCCCCCCTGGAGCCTAATTCCCAGTAATAGTAAAAACTGAAAATCCATGCTCAGGGTTTCCCTAGAGGCCTGTGATTATCTCCACTCTCCAGTTCTCCTGGGGACTCAACCACCATGGTCTCTCAGCAGCCCAAGGATTTGGGGATCCAGGGTTTTTGCCTTTCTCCTCCTCTCCTGCCTTCTTGCTAGCAGAGACGACCCTGCTTCACAGCCCAGCACACCGTCAGCCCTCCTGAACCGGCTTCTCATGGTTTAAAAGGAAGCTTTGGGGGTTCAGACAGTATCTTCTTTTCAACAAAGACCAGTGCTCATAACTTCTTCACTGTCAATTTAACAAATCTAGTGTAAAGGTTGTGAGTCAGACAAGTCCCTTGTGTTTGGTAACGGAGAGCTCTTCCCTTTGACAAGCTTCCATTCCCACTCGGCAGCCGGAGAATGAAGTCTGGACCAAGGTTCCAAACTTGACCCAGTCCAGCGGGCTTTGGGTGGTACACACCTTTAATCTCAGCACTCGGGAGGCAAAGGCAGGCAGATCTCTGTGAGTTCAAGGCCAGCCTGGTCTACAGAGCAAGTTCTAGGACAGCCAGGGATACATGGAGAAATCTTGTCTTAAAAAAAATTACAAAAATTTCATGAGTTCCCACTAGTTTGGTTTGGTTGTCTCTGTAGGTTTCCCCATCATGACCTTGATGCCCCTTGCTCATAGAATCCCTCTTCTCTCTCTTCGACTGGACTCCTGGAGCTCAGTCTGGTGTTTGGCTGTGGATCTCTGCATCTGCTTCCATCAGTCACTGGATGAAGGCTCTATGATGACAGTTAGGGTAGTCACCGATCAGATTACTAGGGTAAGCCAGTTCAGGCACCCTCTCTACTATGCTAGTAGTCTAAGCTGGGGTCATCCTTGTGGATTCCTCGGAACTTCCCTAGCACCCAGTTTCTCCCTATCCCCATGATGTCTCTCTCTATCATGGTATCTCTTGTGGAGCCTCCACGGGACTGGACTAGGCCCTCTGCATAAGCGAGACAGTTGTGTAGCTTGGTCTGCTTAAGGGGCCCCTGGCAGTAGGATCAGGATCCATCCCTGGTGCATGAGCTTTTTGGAGTCGGCTTTTTGGAGCCGACTGCCTATGGTGGGACACCTCGCACAGCCTTGAGGCAGGGGGAGGGGCTTGGACCTGCCTCAACTGAGTGTACCAGGCTCTGCTGACTCCCCATGGGAGGCCTGACCTTCTTGTAGGAGGGAATGGGGGGTGGGCTGGGGGTGGAGGAGACTAGAGGGGTGGGAGGAGGGAAGAGGGGGATCTGTGGTTGGTATGTCAAATGAATTAAAAAATTTCTTAATAAAATTTTTTTTAAATCATAGAAAAAGAAGAAGGAAGGAAGGAAAAAGGAAAGAAGGAAAGAAACTTCTATTTCAGGGCTGGTGAGATGGCTCAGCAGGGAAATGGTACTTACCACAGAAGCTTGGAGGCAGAAGCTGGAGGATATCTGTGAGTTCGAGACCAGTCTAGTCTATATAGCGAGTTCCCGGTCAGCCAGAGCCATCTGAAAAAGAAGACTATGACGATGAGGATGATGAGGAGACAATAATGATGAAAAAGAGGAAGAAGGAGGAGGAAGAAGACGAAATTCATTTTACAACTTCAGTTAGTATTATAATAACTGTAGCACACCTCGCCAACCAACGACATCACGGCAAAGAACAGTTGTCCAGGTGAGGACCTCCAGAATACCTGTGCAAACATTGATGCTGAAGGTTGGCTGTAATGACTGACTCTCCCATCACCTGGGTGCAGTTATGTGTCAACGTTCTAGAACTCACTGGAAAGGCACTTTCTAATTAAGTGTGTCTTCTTTCTTCAATGACCTCTGTTTAAAACAACAGCGTGTTTTCAAAGCAGTTCATTACGTTTTCTTATCCTAAATGCTCTTCCTGTACTGCTCACAACCACTTCAGGCATCACAGATTAACTACCATCACCAAGCCATTATTAAATGGCTTTTAATCATGTGTGATTTATAATGTGTCTGCTAAAACATGTTTCCATTTCTCCCTCCATGTAGCGTCATTAACGCCATACTGTTATACACGCTTGCCAGCACACATAATCCCATACGGTTCATAGCTGTGACTTTCTAAAATAATTACATGGAAAGTAAATGAAATTAAAGATACTTAATATAAATGGCTGCCCTCAAGATACACTGCCCATAGTAAAGTGTCTGTGGAGCTGGTGCTCATTTCAATGGGCTCCCGACAGATGGAGGGCTGCGTTTGTCACATTACTTTGGAATTTCAAAATGTGCCTGATGGGAATTCCGCTGTCTACACCAGCTGTACCGATGACCTCCTTGCCTTCCACTTCCCAGATTCAGAATATACGAGGCAGCTTTAAACACGATTTTACAATACAGCATATGCAAATATCACCTTGCTTGACATATTTACTCTGTCATTAAATTAAAAAAAAAAAAGTCCTTTCTGCTTTAAACCCTGGATGTGTGGTCTTCCACCTTCTGAAAGTCTTTCTGCAGAAAGATATGGCCTGCCCTTCTGCTTCAGAAGGTAATGCAGAAAGAAAGTTTTACCCTGTTCTTTACACCTTGTGATGAGACAATGGTTTCTTTCATGGGATAAGAGTTTCCCAAAACTCCTTACCAAACACAGAATTAAGTGAGAGAAGAGTAGAAGCCGTCCTGACTCAGAAATGTCCACTCCGAATACTCGACTGTTCTCCCCATGAATGGGCATAATTCAGTGTTCAGCACCTGGGTCCAAACATCCATTCTATAAAACACTACAAGCAGCGTGAGGATTGGAACATGGCTTCTGTTGCTCACAAGCCTCTGCTCTTTTCTCCCACTACACACAACCTCCCCAGGATACCACACCTCCTGGATACCACATACTACCTCCTGGACACCACACACTACCTCCTCTGGACACCACACACTACCTCCTCTGGATACCACACACTACCTCCCGGACACCACACAGTACTTTCCTGCTCCCCAGACACCACACACCCCCTCCCCCTGGACACCACACACCACCTCCCCCTGGACACCACACACCCCCTCCCCCTGGACACCACACACCCCCTCCCCCTGGACACCACACACCACCTCCCCGGATCCTGCTAGCACCAGTTGGGTGTCTCACACTGTTTCCCACTAACAAAGAAAGAGTTCCTTGAATAAATGGGTCCAATCAGGGTCAGAAAATGCGTCAAGAAGAGTCTGGGATTTCTTTTTTAAAAGACGATTTTCAAAAGCTCATGCCAAAGGAAAACAGGAGTCACGTCAGAGAGCCTCCAACTGGCCAAAGAAAACCAAACAGCAGCCGAGACACATCCACGGGACAGAGCATCAAATACCAAGCAGCGCTTCCCAGGAGAAACTGCTGCTGATTAAAAGAAATTTAACAGTGTTTGCATGCCGTTTGGAATGAATTGACTATAAAAGGGGTTGGGGCAGTTTGAATGCAGGCTGGTTATTGGAGGGTACTTAGTGATTCATTTTGTTCAGTATGCTGATGGTTTGATGGTTACATTTAGAGAAAAAAAAAACAACTTGTGAGAGATGTGAAAGGGAAGTACTTACAGGGGAAATGGCCTGATTTCAGGAATTTACTTTAAAATATTTTGACCAAAAAAAAAGTGAAATAAAGGAAAGAGAAAAAACTAGCCAAATCTGTATATTCATTAAATCTGGGTGATCTGTGCGTAGAGGTTCATTTTACTATATCTGGTGTGCTTTTATTTAAAATTAACATATTCAACTTTTTAATTTTCCTTATCCTCAAAATTAACCTGAACTTTATTAAATTATATCTTAAATTTCTTCTCAAAACAACAAATTAAAATGAAACAGATCTTACAAAGTACCCCAAGAGGGCTATTGAAGGGAGGGGTGTTTGTTTGTTTGGTTTGGTTTGGTTTTAGAAAGAAGAAAGATTTGTTTTGGTTCACAGATCCAGAAGTTTCAGTCCATGGTCATCTGGCCCTGTGGCTTTGGGCCTCTGCCATCACAGGGCATCATGGTGGGAACTAGGGTGGGGGAAGCTTTTGTCTCACGGCAGCTGGAAAGCAAAACTGGAAGACTTGAAGGCCAAGTCCCACTATTTGCAGCAAAGGCATGTCCCCAGTGACCTAACTTCTGTCCACCAGGCTCCACCTCTTTTTTTATTAACATACAGAGCTGGAGAGATGACTCAGTGGCTAAGAGCACTGGCTGCTCTTCCAGAGGACCTGGGTTAAATTCACAGCCCCCACATGGCATCTTACAACCTGTAACTCCGTATTTCAGAGGACCCGAAGCTCTCTTCTTACATCCACAGGCACCAGGTACGCATATGTTTTACAGACATACAAGCAGGCAAAACACCCATACGTGTAAAATAAACATTAACACATGCTAATTATACAAAATATTTCATCATTTTATATATATATTGGTTTTTCAAGACAGGGTTTCTCTGTGTAGCTTTGTGCCTTTCCTGGAACTCACTCTGTAACCCAGGCTGGCCTTGAACTCACAGAGATCCGCCTGCCTCTGCCTCTTGAGTGCTGGGACTAAAGGCATGCATCATCACTGCCCAGCTATCATTATATTTTAATACATGCATATAATGTGTTTTGGTCATAGTCACCACCCATTATCCTCTCCTACCTCCCCGGCTCCTCTTGATCCCTTTCATCTTTCCTAAATCCTTCTCCTACTTCATGGCTTCTTTCTTTGTTTTAATCTGGATTCCATACATGAGAGAAAACATTGGCGCTTGTTCCTCTAAGTCTGGCTTATTTCATTTAACACAGCAATCTCTGGTTCTTTCCATTTTCCTGCCATCGACATGATTTTATTCTTTACAGTTGAAGAAAACTCCATTGTGTGTGTACTTACATTATCTAAATCCAGCCACCCACGAACGGACACCCATGCTGCAGAATATACAAGATGCTCAATGAGAATAAGTCTGCCAGTTAAAGTTCAAGAAGCAATACTACTCTTGCTGCTTGTGGAACACTGAAGCCAGTGATTCTTCTAGAAACTTCCCTTCACGGATTGGTAGGAAGGATAGATGGAAGGGTGACTTTGTTAGCTGTGCTCCTGGTCTGTTTCAGCTTAGTTTGCTAAAGGATAAGATCTGGTGCATGGCTACATAAAGAAGGAGGAGACGGCAAGAACAATGTTTAGACCAGAGAGGAAAAACAAACATAAACGCAAAAGAAAAATAAGCTTTTTTCCAAAGTGATGGTTTTTAGCAGCGCTCTTACTCTGCGAGGAAAAGTCACGAAACATGACAGAATCCACTAACAAGAGTTTTATTAAAGAAGGGAGAAGGGATAGATCAGTGATCAATGATCAGACCTGCTGAAAGGACATGTGTAGGAAGAAGGGGCTGGGGGGGGGGACACAACATGGAGTCCTGCCCTTTAAGGACCACCCCGCACATGCCCACACAAGCCCACATGGCTACTCCACGCATGAGCATAGATCACATGGTCATGCCGCATGGGTTACATAGGACGTATGACCCGGAAATGACTAAGTGTCCCACCGGGGCATGCATGATCATGGGGGTGAGGCTGGAATTACTATCATAAAGACTAGTGATACCTCATCCTAAGGGGCTTTCCTTCCAGAACCCAGAGACAAACCGTAGCAACCGAGACAAGGAAAGCAGAAATGCCTCGGAATCTGCCCAGCATCCCGCACTACACTGGCATCGCAGGACCACTGGGTACCACTGGGTTCAGAAGCACCACACGTGGCAGCATTTTCAGGAAGGCGGCCACCAAGGAAGTGATGATGACACTCCTTGTCAGCAGAAGCAGGATGAGAATTGTCCCTAAGCATAGGTCCGGGTGCACAGCAACATCTGACAGGTATCTGTGGAGCCACCACCAAGGAAACTTCAGAAATCACTGGAAGGAAAGAGTTGGCAGGCCCCCCGAGCAAAATGGAAATGACACAGAGAATCCTCAGAATAAGAGGAACATACACCACCTCACCTTTTTACACACAAACAACACAATGTGTCACTATACCTCAAAGAAAGTCCTCTTACTGCCCATCATAAAGTCCAGAGAGTTTCCAGGTACTATATCCAGAGGTTCCAGAAGGGGGTAGGCTCCTTGTCTTCCATGCTCACCAACTTATCCCCAGAACTCATTATTCTAAACACTGATAAGGAAAAGCAATCAAGCATTTACTCCGTCTTCACCTACCAGCTGCACTCAGGTAATGGCTGGGAGGATGCTCGCTAGAGGAAAATTCCAGCTAAGCAGGGGGAGTGCTCCAGCATCAGCCTCACTACTCCCAGTGAAGTAATGGAGTAGACTTCTCAGCCTTGCCTGCAGACCAGAATCACCCTGATCAATGGGTCCCACTCCTTGCCTGCAGACCAGAATCACCCTGATCAATGGGTCCCACTCCAAGAGCATCCCGTCTGGTTCATCTGGAGGTGACCTGGTGAAGAAACATAGAGATAGGGCTAAACCATACCCAGTAGACTAAACAACCAAGTTCAGCTCATTATCAACACGTGGTTGATAATTAGTCTTGTTTTATTAATACTGCTCACTGTCATTTGCCTCCTTCTGACAGAACATTCATACTCAAGTTCCCTCAGTTATCTACTTCCGTCCATCCGCTCTTCTGAACGTATCTCTAGAGCTTGGCAGGGTCTGCCCAGTTGTTTGTTTGGAGGAAATACCTGAACCACGTTTTGTAAGATGAGGTCTGTCATGGGACTCAGCAATTCGGCGAGCGTGCTGCCCTCATTCCTTCTGGTGCTGTGAGGAGATGGCTGACAAGAGCCACTTAAGGGAGAAAGGGCTAAGGTGGACCCCTGTCTCCAGTCCACCAAGGCAGAAAGTCACAGCTGCAGGAGCATGAGCGGCCTGGTCCCAGTCAGGAGCAGAAAGCCATTAAGGAATGCATGTGTACCCGTGCTCAGATCACTTTCCTTTTCATTCAGCTGCGGACCCAGCCCGTGGAATGGTTCCGCGAGTGGATCTTCCCACCTCTACCTAATCTAAACAGTTCACCCTTAAGCCTCCCTTCCCAGGTAATTCTACATTGTTCCAAGTCAGTAACTAAAACTAACCATCACAGACCTCTGGTCATCGATTAGCGGGTAGTCCACCACTGTTCCATCATCCTTCAAAGTGTGTTAAGGTTTCTACAGAATGGAGGTGCCCTCTGGGTCGCAAAGTAGCCTGGGACAGGCCGTTTTGATACACAGGCTCAATAGATCTCTCATGCTTTGATAAATAAGCCCTTCTTAACTCATCAGTCATTCCGAAAGTACTGACAGACAATCCAGAGGCAGCCTGCAAAGCATCATTCACGGCACGTAATATAATGCGAGCAGGGCTGGAATCCTTGCGGCTGCGTGGTCTGATTTGCCTAAATACCTTTAATCTCTCAGGATCGGAACACGCTTCCAAATGCCGGCATTTCTGTGTTAAATATTCAGTATCTTTAAAAGCATGTTTCCCATGTGGTAACTGATCCTGTCACATTATAGTCGATCTATGTAATAAGGTCCATATTCCCCTCTGGTGTAAGAGCGAGTTATTTCACCAGTTAAGATGATTTCATTGCAAAGAAGAAGAGGAGGAAGAGGAGGAGGAAGAGAAGGAGGAAGAGGAGGAGGAAGGGGAGGAGGAAGGGGAGGAGAAAGGGGAGGAGGAGGAAGATAAGAGGAGGAGGAAGAAGAAGAGGAGGAGGAAGAGGAGGAAGAGGAGGAAGAGGAGGAGAAAGAGGAGGAGGACAGGCCGCCTATCTAACTTGACAGGAAAGGAAGGCAACAAGCAGTGATAACTCACAGAGTGGAACCAGCTGTGGCATCAACAGGCTCAGAAAGGCAGGAACTGAGGTGACCTCGCTTGGCAGAGGCAGGACCTGAAGAACGTCACTTACCACTTCCGGCATACTACATAAACAGTAGTGCCAGCTACTTCGGGTGTGTGTGTGTACACATGTGCCGTGGCACACTTGTGGAGATCTGAGAACAACTTGCAAGAGTCAGTTCTCTCCTTCTACCACATGGGTACTGGGGATTGAACTCGGAATAGCAGGCCTGGAGGCAAGGGCCTTTAGCTTCTGAGCCTTCTCACCAACCCTGTCTGGGTCCTTACGTCTCCCTGACAAACACTTCCCAGGCACATGGCTCGGGTTAGAGGTCAGTAGGTCACTGACGGACGAGTTCTCTGATGAGAAGCAAAAGGTGACAAGTATCTGGTACAGTTTTTACAAATATAGGTAAAACTGAGTATGGGGGCGCACACCTTTCATCACAGAGCCTGGTAGACAGAGGCAGGCGGATCTCTGAGTTTGAGGGCAGCCTGGTCTATAAAGAGAGTTCCAGGCTGACCAGGGAAACATGGTGAGACTATAACTCAGAAAACCAAAATAAAGAAGTAAATAAAAGACGAGCTGGACCTGAAATTTCCATTGCTCTGATAGTGTTAGGGGTTTTATTCAACTGTCTGTGGTGAAAACCTGGTAGAATGTTCTACTAATTACCATAAAATTTCTAATCAATGAATGTTCCAGAATTGATTTAAAAAGACAAAAAACAAAAAAAGCAAAACCACAGTAATGGACATAGTCATGAAAGGGTAACAGATTCTCAAAACATTAGCTCTCTGCTGGCTGCCTCACAAAGACTTTTATTATGCTCCAGAAGAAGAGCTACTTCTTAGATGTGAAGTTCCCTTTCCTCTTAAAACTGTCTTGCTGTAAGAAGTCTATCCTCAACTTAGAATGTTCAAATGACGAGTTACAGGGAAATGAACTCCTTACATGGAAGGCAGCAGGTCCCGAAGCCTCACCGAGTGGAATGAGATGCCATGTTGAAGGACTGAAAACAAAGCCCAGGCCTGAGATCTTAACTCCGTTGACACCAAAAGGAACCCACTCTCAACTTTCTCATCGTATCAAATAAGTTGCTAGAACTTTTGTCTAGTCAAACTTAATCTCCATTTCCAAAAACCCCCACGGACTTTCAGACCGTGTAATCTTTTGGTTCATTTTTTCACATTGCTAATGGGTTTCATCTTTAGACCAGACATGAGGCCAAAAAGTCTTTCTGGTTTTTAAAGTAAATGTTAGCCGGAAAAGAGACATAGTTCTTCCTTGACAAGAAGGCTCTGAAGTTCTCTCCTAACCAGTCAAATTCCCAGCACAGAACCAGAAAAATGAGAGCAAAATGGAACCCAGGTGTTAGACTAATTTTTTTAATTTAGCCATAAATGAAAAATATTAATCCTTGATGCAAGTTGTTGTGTTATTATGGAGAATATCTTACTGAAGGAATGACCCATCTTTGCTCAGAGGCTAACTGTATAAATGGTAATGTGCTGGCCAAATGTAACTCTGTGTGTGTGTGTGTGTGTGTGTGTGTGTGTCTGTCTGTCTATCTGTCTGTGTGTCTTTGTGTCTGTGTGTGTATCTCTGTGTCTATGTGTGTGTCTCTGTGTCTGTGTGTGTGTCTCTGTGTCTGTGTGTGTGTCTCTGTGTGTGTCTGTGTGTGTATCTGTGTGTCTTGTGTGTGTCTTGTGTGTGTCTGTGTGTGTGTGTGTGTGTGTGTTGGGGGCGGGGGTAGAAGTGAGTGGCTGTGGCGGGAGGATGTCACTGTGATAGTTGATAACGGCAATGGAAGTCATGTCTTGGGTAACAAACGGGATTTACCTCACATCTTCCTAGTCATGGCGCAATCTCTCCAGCTCTGTTTACAGTAATCTGTGGGATTATTTGACAGCAAGGTGACATTTTGACTTTGGAACACCATTTTCTCACAGAAAACGTAATTTCTTGTTGATACTGTGACTTGCAGTTAGACAGAGCTGGTAGTTTAGGTTTTGGTAAACATCCAAATGTGCATCTGTCTGTTGTTCATGAACGTCTGAGTCCTGGGTGCAGCAGCCCTTTGGGTGTTAATGCCTTGGTCATATGCAAATTGATGTATTCTGAAAGGTTTTAATTACCCGTTATTTAAATAAGAAGTTTCAATTTTTTAAACACAGGAGAACGTGAGAAACTAAAGCTACTATCTATGATGGATCAAAGCCTCACCAAAGGCAGACATTGCTTCAAGGAACATTATTCAGGTTATATTCTACCCAGACCCATTTAAACGAAAAATTCCTATTATGAAGGAATTTTATTATAGCGTAAAATGTAATCTGCTGGAAATGTGTATGAATTTTTATGAGTCTCGTTGTTTTATTTAAATTCACAGTTATCAACCGTGTGCCACACTGAGGATGTGAAAGAGAAAACCCCTTTGTATCGCTTCTGGGCCTTGCAGACTTCAGGAGGGAGGTTCTTGCCCTGGAGAGCATGTGTATGGATGCACATGCTCACACATTCATATTTATCTGCATGCAGCTAGCTCGCAACTGCATATCAAGTGGCAAAATTTGCACCCACACTGTAACTCAGAACCATCTCCTTTCTCCACAAAGTATGTTCAAGAGAAATCAGTGGAATTCAACATTAAGCCAGACAAAACAAGTTTATGGAGAAATCTAATGTAAATTATTTGTTATACATCAGCAAATGATTTTAAAACAAGGTGCTTAAAATTGTGGAAACCTTTTTGTGATTTATGTGATACTTAAAATACACCCAAAAAATTGTGAAACTATACTTATCTAGTACATACTATGAACCCATCATTAGTCAAGAGCTGGAAGGAAGGAAGGAAGGAAGGAAGGAAGGAAGGAAGGAAGGAAGGAGCTCACCTTTGGGTGGGGCACTATCTGATTGTCACAGATTACTAGAAAAGCTAACCCTCCACAGACCTGCTGGTGGCATGCATATGATAACTATGTCATGCAGTTTATGACCAACGTTTAATAAGATGACATGGTGGTCAGCAGACCACAGTTTAGGAGCTGGATCTAGCCCAGCATTGATTTCTGTCCAGCTCACAAGGTGCACGTGGTTTTTCTGCATTTTTAATGGTTGGGGGAAGAAAATCCAAAGGATAACGTTTTATGACATGTGAAAATTATGTGAAATTCAGGGTTCAGAGTCCACAAATCAAGTGCTTTTGAGACACAGCTGTACTACCGACGGCTGCGGAGCTGACCAGTCCCGACAGAAACCTTACAAGCCACAAAAAACTAAAACACTCATTGGCTCCTAACAGGAAAAAAAATTAAGATAAGCATGAGAAATCAGCACACTGTGCAGCATATAGTAAGGGGTTCTGTAAGTGATATTTATGTACATAAATATAGCCTTGGTATGTTTGTGTATGATTCATGAACTAAGCTTTTTGTAACCCCCCCCCAGGGGGGAGTTTTATGATCTTAAAATGTAATACAGAAACTCACCTCAACAGATCAGCTTGGTCACTCTAAGTAAGCTACTGAACAGAACAGATAGAAAGAATATATATACACTAACAGAGGATTAATTAGCTGGGTGGTGCTGGTGGTGGTGGTGGTGGTGGTGGTGGTGGTGGTGGTGGTGGTGCACACCTTTAATCCCAGCACTTGGGAGGCAGAGGCAGATGGACCTCTGAATTTGAGGCCAATCTGGTCTACTAAGTGAGTTCTAGGATAGCCAGAGCTACACCAAGAAATCCTATCTCCCCAAAAAAACCCAAAAAGAGGATTTATTAAACTGACTTACAAGATGTGGTCCAGGCAGTCCAACGATGAATATCTCACAATGGAGATCCAGTAACTGTCCAGTCCATGTGGCTGACTGTCTCTGCAGTCCCAATCTGGTGCTGGAGTCCTGGAGGATTCTGGAGAGTTGCTGGTCTTCAGTCCACATTGGAATCTTGAAAAAGGTGTATTTAATATCATCCACAGTGACGGGATAGACAAACCTGCCAGTGGAGTGAGGACAAGCAGGCATTAACAGTACCCTCCTTCCGTCCTTTCAGATGCCAGCAGAAGGTGTGGCCCAGATTTCGGGTGGGTCTTCTTACTTGAGATAATCTGATTAAGAAAATCCCTCATTGGAGTGTCCAGAATCTTGGGTTTTAGTTGATTCCAGATGTAGTCAAGTTGACAACCAAGATTAGCTACATAGTGAAACCTGATCAAAAGAATGCATAGAACTCTACCCAGAGTGGTAAAGGCTTAAAGATCAACGGAGTAAAAATTGTTGTTAAACCAGAAATGAACCCAGAAATATTCCACATAAGATCATTACTTTATTTCCCTTTATTCTTGAGAATCCCAGATATATACGATGAAGTATATCAACCTGCATTTCTCCCCTCCACCTCCCTCCATATCCCCCAGCATTCTCCCTCCAAACTTCAAGTCTTGTTCGCTTGCGTGTTTGTTTTATAACCCACTAAGTCCAGTTAGCGCTGTCCTTGTGAGCATGGGTGTGGGCCATCCGCTGGAGAATGGGAATCCTACCAGTGGCCACATTCTCAAAAAAGAATGCTACTCCCTCCCCACCTTCCCCGCCCCCAAAGCTATCAACTGTCAATAGCTCCAGGGTGAGGAGTGGGGCTTGAGGATCATCTACCCCAACTATTCCATAAATCAGATCAGTTTTAGCAAAGACACTAAGACTTCAATTGGAAAAGACTGTATTCTAAACAAGTGGTGTGAGGAAAACTGTGTGTCCACAGGCAAAAGAAGGAAGTTGGGAGCTTAGTGGTATAACACACTCAATATACACAAGCCCTAGGTTCCACATGCAGCACACCACACACACACACACACACACACACACACACACACACACACACACACAC